>JAJIZL010046792.1:0-17549 GCA_023969395.1 Amblyomma maculatum | reverse complement strand
CGGTGCGCGATGTCGTCATCCGAGACCTGGACGGCTGCCAGGGCACCTTGCTGGACTTTGCCCAACGCACCCTATTCTGCTGCGGTGGTCCGAACGGCGCGCACGACTATCGTGCGCGTGGTCTTCCCGTGCCGCCATCCTGTTGCCCGAACGGTTGCCAACGCTACGGCGAGCATCGCGCCTCCTGCGACTATCGGCTCAGGGGACTCTTCAACCGCGCCATGATCGACGTGGGCTCTACGGCGATCGCGCTGCTCATCATCCGCTCTATGGGTGTGCTGCTGGTTTGCTGGCAGGCATACAGGGTGTCCATCGACAACGCCGTCGTCTACACCGTTAATCAGTAAGGCAGTGTATACGACACAGGAGACTTCGCGCCGACCAAGCGTGGAGCCCGTTCATGACTGACATGGGATGCGCCGTGGAAAACTGCACCACTTGCTGTGGTCTCTGCACTCTCGGCATTTCATTGTGCGACGGCATATTGCGAATGGTGTGCGGCTGAGGAATGGGTCACCTGTTCCACAGCGACCAAACGTGATTCAACGTTATGAAATTCCAGAGTACAAGCAGTCTACATTATACGTTATAATGAACCGTGCACAATCTTCTATTTGCCAGTGCATAGAGGTCTCGAGTGTGATTACTATAGTTCGTAGCCCTTGCCAAGTGTCCGGAGAAACATTTTAGCCTTTATTTTCAATTGCTATGTCGATGTGACATTTGTACATTTCTTCTCTGCCTTTAAACAAGCGAGTGGCGAAACTTACAGCAACAGCGCATGATCAAGTGCAGGGCTCTAGAATTCCAATTGTACTAATGCCAATATTCTTCCAATTCATTAAAAGCCAGACTTTTTGTGGCCTCTGGGGCACTATAGTTGAAGTTGCGCATGTACTGTCCTCATATGCGAGTACCTGCATAAACATAAAAAGGTCGGCCACAATATATTCTTCAAGGTTTCGTTGCGTTTTTGGTGCTGTTAACTAGCCAGCATGTTTGCGGCTTATGGGATGTGAAATTTTGGACCAGGAAAGTCATTACCTTCTGCAGGATAGAAAACTGGGTGAGTTGGAGCCGGCGCTGTGTTGTACGTCTCACTTCTACCCTGCGTCCATGTTTTTTCGCGCTGTTAGACCATGTCTGATTTGTAAAGTTATGACTTATCGGGATTCATTACAATGCGTCGCATTTATTTTGGCGCAAGAATCGCTGTTCGACTGCTGCATCGTTCGTGTCCTGAAAGACATGTTTATGTTTTGGAGTATCCATTTTTCACCACTTGAGCGCGTACAGCACTGTTGATGTCACCCTTAGCCTTCCTCTACTTTGGAAGCTCCTTTTGGGGCCACGCCAGGCCTACATCCGCAGACAGCCTCTCTCGAGCGTACTGTAGCGCCATCTCGTCGATACCTGTACTGCGGTAAATCACCTGTGCGCTCGTAGGTATTGCAAAGGAGCATACAGCCACATCGTCTATACGCGCTCATTGCACATTTCCACCAGGCATGGCTTCTAGATGGTGTTCGAGCTGAGATTTGACTTGCAGCTAGATTGTTCTCTAGGAGTGCCTGGTGATTGCAGTAATAGGTTTGTCCTTTTCAAGTCAAAGTGATACGGACGCGAAAGTGTAACCTACTGAGTATTCGCTGAAAGTAAACGAATATTTAACAACAGTTATTGCGTTTATATCTCATTCTGAAATCTTTTCTAGAGCATTCAAGTGGAAAAAGGAACAGGTGTTCTCATGTGCCACGGACCATGGCTTGAGTACATTCGGCTTCTACCCTCTTCTCTTCAATGTCGCCGTCCCGGTTCACCCCCGCAAATATTGAGGGCTTGGACACGGCCCCTGGTGAAAGTTAAAGATGAAGCGGATGTTGGATGATATGTTTTATACCATCAAGTTTGATTCAAGTGTTGCGCCGAGTGATGTTGGGTAGTCATTAAGAAATAACTTAATGCTCTCATTCTTTCCTTGCGCAATATACCATTTGCTAGCCTCCCCAAGAAACAAAAACTGTTTAATTTTTTCGCGCCGGTCTAATATACCCTTACGTAACAAAGGACAGTATGGTGACAGACAACGTTCAGCTGTTAAAGTTTTCAATTTTAACAACAAATCAGGAAACTTGAAATACCGGGCAAATACAATGGTTGTTTGACAGGGTTCTTACTGTCTGTTCTAAATTAGTTTTCTTTCAGCATTTTTGATTGTGAAATATCGTTCCGGAGGTTTTGTGTTAGAACGAGGGATTGTACGTTTTCGCACTATTTTTTGATTTTGACCAGTAATATATCATTGATACCATTCTGCACAAGATAGACAATAAAACCGCTGTTTTAATTTTGTTTCATTCATATTGTTTTGCACGAGCTTTGTATTGCTCCTAGAACCAACGTTGGTACATGCTTTCAACGTTTCAACACCATAGGTGACAGACGTTCGCTGAAGAAAAAAAGACAAAATGAACCCAGGACGTCCTCTTTCAGTGCTAAATATAATTGCAGTGGAGTATTTACTATTAGCAGTTCAAAACAGCCACACAGGCCGCATTGGCGAATCATAAAATGTGACACTGGCACCGAAGCGGCTCGTTTTCTCGCGTTAGTTTGCCTAAACCCACAATGAAGTTTTCCCAGTTGTACATTGAACAAAACTTCGCAGGAATGTGCTCCTAAACAATTGAAGATATCACTAAACATAAGTGAACAGCATCGAAATGCTTATATGCAATGTCTATCCAATGAGGCTAACCGATGGTCGCTTAAACAAACTGGATTCCAAGAGAAGGAAAGCGTAGCAGGGGGCGGGAGAAAGTTAGGTGGGTGGATGAGGTTAAGAAGTTCGCATGGGTCAAGTGGATGCAGCTAGCACAAAACCGGGTTAAGTGGAGAAATATGGGAGAGGCCTTCGCCCTGCAGTGGGTACAGTCAGGTTGATGATGATGATGATCCTCTCTTATTCATCTTCTACTTGTTTTCACCCGTTTGATTTCATCAGCAAAATTTTCTTTTTCATTATTAACATTGTGTACAAGGAAACAGCATGACAAGTAGAAAATGAATGCATGAGGTAAGGCTATTAATTAGTTTGCCTGTAGGAAATTCAATTCCAAAATGGGTTAGCAGCCAGGAAGACGCCAAGAAAACGCACAACTGCACCCGCATGCATGAGCCCATGTCTTGCGCAGGTATTTGCTGCGATAATGTTTTATATGCCTAAACGTAAACGTCCATGCCCATATCCGTATTGTCACCGATAAACCTGGCAAGCAGCAGAACAATACAGCTGGTCTTTAATGAGGCGAAACTCGCTGAACCGAGTGCTCATGCCAGAGACAAAGACGGCGCTCGGACACGCGACAATATATGGTTCGATCACATAACGGCGCTAGAAGAGTGATAAAAGTGTGGTAATAGAATACGTCTTGCAGGTTAATTCCTCGAACAGCCCTGCAAAACATGACTCTCCAGATAAGGGTATAGAGGTAGACGTTTTTAAGCTCGGCCAGAGTTTCTCATCCTCTTCGCTGCATCACAGACCTGAGTCTGGCAGGTCAGCAGCCACATGGGGGCAGAGGGTCGATGGTTCATTTGAGCACCCATATAGGAGGTTGTGTTCAATTACTCATCATCGTCATCATCAGTCTCACTATACCCGCTGTAGGGCGAAGGCCTCTCCCATAGTTCTCCAATTAACCCGGTTATGTGATAGCTGCATCCACTTGACTCCTGCGAACTTCTTAACTTCATCCGCCCATCTGACTTTCTGCCGTCCCCTGCTACGCTTTCCTTCCCTTGGAATCCAGTTTGTTACCCTAAGCGACCATCGGTTATTCTCTCTTCGTACTACATGCCCTGCCCACGCCCATTTCTTCTTGTTGATTTCCACTAGAATGCCAGTAACTTCAGTTATTTCTCTGACCCACTCTGCCCGCTTCCTATCTCTTAATGCCACCCCTACCATTTTTTGTTCCATAGCCCTCTGCGTTGTCCTCAACTTAAGTAGAACCCTCTTTGTTAGCCTCCACGTTTCAGCCCCATAGGTGAGTACAGGTAAGATGCAACTGTTGTATACTTTCCTCTTGAGCGATACCGGTAAGCTGCTAGTGATAACACCAGGGTAACTAAGATCTGTTCTTGTGAGGAGTGCGTTTTCGGCGCTCTTTACCGAACGTTTTTGAATCTGGTGGAGAACTGAGTGGTACCGGGATTAGAAATACTGTCCTCTTGCATGCGAGAAGGACATTGTACCGGTACTTCTCCACTTAAGCACACGGGAATCAGCAAGAGAAGACGCAGACGAACGCCATTAAAGCTATCGAATAATACTCTTAAAAGCAGGGTTTAAGTGTTCACCGGTCTGCTGTATCGCCGACACCTTCCACATCACTGAAGCTAGCTTAAACACCTTCGCTTTGTGAAAACGGTTTGCAGAATACTGATCGTTCGCACGAGTTTTCAAGTTGCACATAAAGCTTTTCATGGTCCCTTTAAACATAACAGGGATGGGAAAGAAGTGTTTATGTGCCATGTCGTATCTCAACCACATGGTAATGAACAAGTAAAAACACTAATCATGGTTTTTAATATTTTGGCCTCTGATTGAGCACACATTGAGGACATAGTTAAATGGTGTTCAGTGTGGCAAGTTTGCCTATCATCAGCCTGAGGCATTCATGATAATTGTGCCATTATAGCGCATCTGGTTTCGGGCTGGGGCAGATCAGTACCCGTACGCCTGATATTCGTATGTCGCCGCATTTAATGCGTTATGCAACTACCAAGTGGTGGAACAATTAGAAGATATCAGTTCTCGAGCGGCAATTTCAAAAGTGTTCATGTGTGCACGCCTAGGATTCCAATGTAAATTTGCTTTGACAAGGGACACCAGTTTACATGTAGCAAGGTCTTGGTATTTGCAATGCTCAGTGTAACCTCATTACGCTAGTTCCAACTTAACACGTTTTGTACGGTTTTGTCAGAGAACGCGTAAATTGTGAAGTGCACAAAAGAAGATCGTCTTCTAAAAAAATAGCTGTGGTTTAGGTTGCTCTTAAACCTAGAGTTACGCGAGAGCTACCTGTATGGCTACGCTGAAGTACGGCTTGAAAGTAAAGACACGGTAAACTACTATGCGAAAACGTAGTGGTTTACTCTATGGTTTCAGCTTTATTTTTATGCCATAGGGGGCACTTTTGACAACTAAAGTGCGATGAGGCGAAAGCCTCTATCGCACAGTGGTCCGAAGCCCTCCACTACGGCACCTCTTTCTCTTTTTTTTCACTCCCACCTTCGCGATGATGCGATAGCGTCAGCTACCAGCCAACATATGAAGCCCCGCTTTAACCGAGCCGTATGAACGGGCCTGCGTGGCCTAGGGATAACGTGAATGCAATGGTATTGGCAGGCTGAATATCATATAATCTTCAGATAAGAAAGGAGAGATCCGAGTTGGCAGCTACTGCCAAACGTAACGTCAGGAAACCCTACGTCCAGTTAGTGATTGACCATGTCAGCTGCCAGCTACCGGCTCCCACGACGGCGAAATGCTCAAGGGTAGCGTAGTGTACGGGTGCGGACATAAGTAAAAGGAGCACGCTATTTCGTTCAAAGTAAAATCACGCCTTGTACAATGGAGATAAGAAAAAATATTTGACGAAGTGAAATGGCATTGGCGTCTACTACCGGTTCGCACATACCACGACTGCAAGTTTCAATTATGCAACACGTGAATATAGTAGAAGGAAAAAGCATGCTCCGTTTGCTTTTGTCCACATTGGTACCTTTCGCTGCAAAATTATGGCTCACACTTAAGCTCTGACATCAAGGGTGTGGAACAATAGAGTAGGCTGTCAGCCCTCATATAAAGCTCCGCTTTAACTAAGCCGTAGGATACGTGCCTGCGTGACACCCTCCCACCGTAAAGGAGAGGCCCGAGTTGGCGCTCTTTCAGGCATCGGCTAAATTCCAGCGAAATGCTCAAGGGTATAGAAAGGTACCTTTCGCTACAAAAGAGGCCACCTGTCACAAGTTATTGTTCATGGTTCTTTCAGACAAGTGATTTCGATTGGGAGTTAGTGCAATTGGGAGTGAAGCTTGTGAAATCACCGGTGTGAGCTGGCAACATGGGAACAACATGCACATTGTCAAAATGAAGCCCGCTTTCTTTACCGCCTTGGTAGCCTGAGTGTGATCTGTATATGACTTACTGCAGGCGGCAAAGCCTGAACAGGAGTGGATCATAAAGCAAATAAAAGCGACAAACATAGGCACTAACTCTCGAGCAAAAGAAAGCACGAAAATCACAATGTGTTGAAAATGGTCACTTCAATAATCGAGAGATTGAACGCAGTTTGCTGGCAACCTATTTCAATTAGTGATTGTCTGCGGTAAGAAAGAATGTTGAAATAAATCGGTCCTGGAAACGTACGGAGTTTGAGTAAGAAAATGATGACGTGGTGATGATTTTCTAGCGGCAGGCCCAGCCCTATACAAAGTTTTCAGGCGAGCACTTAGGTCACCTAATGTGCAGGAAGGAAAAAAACATTTTAGCCACCCTGCTGCAATCCTCGCAACGTCCCCGATTCTTCTTTGATAAAGAAAGAGAATGACGAAGAGTCTCTCTTTCTCATTCTGTACTATCTCTGGAGACAGAGAGAGAAATATAGAGACTCTCCCTCTCTAGAGAGAATCTCTACTCTCTCTAGGTAGAAAAAGAGAGAAGGGAGGTAGATAGGGAAGGGGAGAGGGAGAGGAAGGCGAAGGGGAGGAAAGGGTTGAGGGATAGAGGGGAGAAAAAGAAGAGGAGGACAGCGAGGGAGAGAGTGCCTCTCTGAGACCCTCTTTCTTTCTCTGTAGAAAAAGCTGTAGAGAGACAGACTATCTCTCTCTCTCTTTATCTATTTTTTCTCACTGAGTATCATTATCATTATCTATCGTTATCTATTACTAAATATAACTATCGGTATCCAGAACCTCACTGATATCCTGTGGAACCTCGCGATCACATCTAGCTCTCAGATCTCGCCCACAGTTTCTGCGTACACTTTCTGTGGACGTCACTCCTGAGCTATTAAAGACTTTCGCCTTAATATACGGCTGAAGTGACAGGGACGTTTATTAAAAGAATTTAGAACTGGCTCTACCTTGATCGGCTGCACAGGGGATGGTGTGTTTTCTCAAATTTCTTGAAAAACATTTATTAATAATTTACTGAAGACAAAAACTCGTTTTGGTGGCTAATATTCATAAAATCAGGTTCTCAGTGTGCTTTATACACACGCACAATTCTCGTCGTTTTTTAAAAAAGGGCTACAAAATTGCAGAATAAAGCTAATGAAAAAAATTGCCATGCTCTGAAGGTTATCAACGTATATTTATCCATGGTAGATGGATTACATGCAGCATTTTGCAGAAGCTTCAATCTAACTTTTTAACTCTTTAACCACTCGTCGAACAAGTGTAGGTGACCACCTCGGTTGTATTCTTCCAGGGAACTTCAAGCACTGTCGCCTCGCATTGCCCGTTCACCTGAAAAATATGAAGGAAATATAACGATAGCTACGGTTAGTAAAGGCAAGCACTCAACTTCTAAGCGATTTTTGATCGCCTAGAGCACCTGAAATGCCTTCCGCTTCTCTTCATATTCATTTCAATCCTGCTTGCATGCCTACTGCCTAAAGTATCGCTTTTTTGGTGGAGGAAATCACCTGTTTTTTTTTTTTTTTTTGTTTCTCAATTCTGCCATTAGGTGTAATAAAGATCAGTTACCTCCGATCGGATGTGGTTAAATCGGTGTCTGCGAATTAGGTGCTCTAGACCTTCGCGCTTGACATTGGTTCCGGTTTTGGGTCGCATATGCACACTGTTATGCAGTCGAAAACTGCGACGTTATGCGAAATGGCGCTTTAACCATGCTGTACGTACAAATATGCATGCGTCATCAAGGTGTGACGTGCGTGACTATATATGGAATATTATCAAAGGGTTCTATTCCGATATTTAAAGAGCTGCCCAAGCCGGTAGCTTCTGCCAAAGGCTTCACAACCCGCCTCAGCGAGACAAGCTCTTTGGGCTTTGCATACATTCAAAAGCATAAAGTAGTAATTTACCACTCGACCCTGACGAATGAGATAGATAAAAAGCCCCTCATTAATTAAGCCATACAAAAGAGCCTGCCTGGCCTAGGACTGTAATGTCGCACACGGAATCAAAGGATCCCGATGGGTTCGATCGCCGAAAGAGGACGTTGTTTGTCGGTCAGTTGAGCAGGGACTAGAAATTGAAATGCCTCGCCCACTGAGAAGCTTGCTGCTAATATTTACCTTGTATAAATGATATAATTCATGGAGATCCGCCGGAAGTATCCTTTTCGATTTTCAGAGCATCTAGATGAGCGATGTGGCAGCGGATATTGTTTTCTTTATGTCACTCCAATCTCGTTCTCCAAACTTACCCGAGGAATAAATCAATACCACAAATAGTCTACAAAATTTTACTCTTTTGTCGACAATCCCAATACTAAGGCTATTTGATTTGTAATGCAATTTGTATTTGTATTATCGATTTGTATTGGATAACGTAGAACAACAGAACATCCTGCATGTAACTGTGGCGTGTTCGTTCAGTTCTATGTCGTACTAACTTGAGTGTTATTTATTTCATCGTAAGGAGAGAGAGTAAATGTTACCTAATATGATAAATAGCAGTAGATTTTTTACGAGGACTTGTGTTGAATTGCACGCATTGAAATAAATCAAATGCTTGCTAGACAGTTGGAGTTTTGATGCTAATTATCCATTCTAAATAACAAGCGTCTCTTAGAAACAAGGTTCCTGAATCTTTGCTCCTGCGGCATTTATAAAGAGTAACCGGTTTATTGATTTCCAAAAATCGAACACTGGCTCTTGAGTACATGCTTGGCTGTGTTTCCTCGACCGCGTTTTAAAGCATTGCCATGCATCCCCAGCAAACCAGAGAGCTTACCTGGCCGTCTTGAACGCAATTCTTTGCACTGTAAGTGTCCTTTTCGACTGTACAGTTGGATGGCGCCGTAGTGAATTCCAGTTCGTAAGCCAAACCCGCTACAATCTACATGTGAGAAAAAGCGGTTTCTGTCGTGAAGAGAAATTGTTGGCGCCGTTAATAGCCCTACATGTTGAAATAAGCTTAGCGTATGACCAGGCACGCTTAAAAAAAGAATACTGCATGCTTTCAAACGCTCAGCACGTTTCACAAAGCCCCCTTCTACTATACGCGTGCGTCTTGAGTCCAATGCGCAAGAAAATTTTCGACTAGTGCCAGATGCATGTATGAGAGTACATATCAAGGCATATTTTTCTGCATTCTGTACAGATTTGTATTGTAAAAATTGAGAGATGTATTTCGGTGCGAACTGTGCAGGTGGGTTTATAGAAATGTGTACAATAAGTGCGTGGTAGAGCTGAATGGTTAAACGAGGTATTAACTGCAATTAAGTAATGACCTTTTTTTTTTTCGATTTTAAGGGGCGACATAATAATGCGAAAATGAAGGACAGCTTCTAAGATGACTTGCCTTTTCAAAAATTTCTCAATCAGCCTATGGCTGGGAATATCGAATGTGCAAAATTCGCATTTAAAAGCTGGTTTTGTTGCCTCCCACATATTTGACATTTGTGAAATGGCATAGCTTGCATTTGTTATGCATCAAATTCAAATACTGTTGGCATACTTGATAATACAGAAGTGTTTGTAATTCTGGCGACGATAGCACGTGCAGCAGTCTCGTTTTAAAGTTATGGAATGAGTGAATGTCAACTCAGCGAGCGTTAAGACGTGTATTTTAGACGTTCGATATTACTAGCCATATTGATGATTTTGAAAAAAAAAAAAAAATATAAGCGAAGCTCACATTTGATTTTAGCGGCCATATATTGTGGAATAAGGCATACAGGAGTGAAATAAAATATAGGAATGCTGACTATAGGTAATTTTAGCGCATGGTAAATCAATATAGGCAGTTGATTAGTACAGGTAAACAAACATCTGTGCGGACATTAAGATCTATAATGTAAGTTTCCGTCCTGATGTACCCACAACTCATCTGTGTAGACCTCAGGGATGCATCTCATAGGTTTTAAAAAATAATTGTGTAAAGAGTGAAAAAATCTTTGGCATTTTTTGTACAAGCAGGTAGTTGACTTTACATAGGCCAAGTGACTCACAAGCCCTCCACAAGGAAGAGAACACGGCTATGCATTTATAAAGCAATCGCTTTAATTTAAGGCAGCGCCTTAAGTATAGAGCACTGCACTGACCTCATTCTGAGTCCCGATCCCAGCCTCCCTGGGGCCGGGCGAGGCTCGCTGCCTTATTACTTCACTGAGCCCGGACTCTGCCTTCTGAGCGAGGCGGAAGGCCTAGCTTTGTTTTCACTGGAGTTTAAAACGTGAGCTTCTCACTGTGTGACTCACATTAAGAAAGAGAGGGGCAGCAAAGGAGGAAAGATTGAAATAAAGTTTGAAAACTCTGTTTGCGAAACACAATGGGAAGACAACACACAATCAAAAGCAATCTAAGGGCATAGGGCTGCCCGTAGAGCAGCCGATTGGAAGGCCTTCTTCGGGGGTTCTAATGAGGCTTGCGATTTCCACTTATGGGCGCTAGCAAGGACAAACACTTGCATCTGTGATAAAATTCCTGTTCCATTACCTTTTTCTGCAAGGTCTCTTTACACTGATCTCTGAGCCATAGTTGTTGGGTCACAAAACGTTGGCAGGGGCTTAACTCAGCTAAGCCAGGATATACATAGCGAAATCAGTAGTAATCGTGGAGGAGACCGAATTGTTTTTCTTGCGTCGTCGCTTAGCAAATCTATCTTCTCGCTCTTCGGGAGTTTCCATCGATCATTTAGTTCTCTCAGGTTCAGTTTTCTTACGTGCGCCGCTTCTTCACGGCGAGCAATGTCGTCAGGATGAAGAGATTAGGCTTGCAGGCGAGCGTAGCGAGCGCTCGCACTAAGTGTTATTGCTTCATCCATGGTATACAGCACTACAGACGCGCCGAAATTAGCGTGTATATACGCTATCGCAAGCTGCCGCACGGCTTAAATCCCCCGCTATGGCGCAGTAGCTGAACAGCACCACGCATGCGCAGTGAGGTGCATAGCTTAGTGATGACGTCTCGCGTGGCGTTCCGCAGAGACCGGGAGTTCCACGCCGACCAAGCTGGAGAGCGGACGTGCAATCGATGGGCTTCATCGACCACGAACGCTTGCGCTCTATTTCGGCCACTGGATTTTGGAAATTTTCTGGGATTCGACTCTATTCAGGAAGCGCTCACCGCGGATTATCAAGACTCCAAGGTGGGCCGATTCTTTCGCACTTTTTTGAGGCTTTGAAGAACTTCGCAAGCCACGGGGGACACTAGGCCTAGTTAGGCCTAGGCAAACAAAGGCACCCCCGGCCGTTTAGAATTTCGGCGAAAATGATGGAAACCGTGGAGGGAACGAGCATAGACCCTGCGGAGCTGAAAGAACCTGGCCAATGGTTTATTGCCAAGAAAAGAGGAAAGGCGGTGCCACTTGAGAACGAGGGACGCAGCGTCACCGATGATCAAGGGAGAGAGCGAGCCGCGTCCAAGCTCGCCGGAAAGAGATTGGCAGCAAAGTCGGTTGAAAGGCAATCGATCAAGATACCTGACGGAACTGACAAAATAATTCTCCGCCCACGGGGAGGAGTCAGCCGCCTATTTAAGTATGGCAACATTGAACTTGCGGAGTTGATCGCTCGCACCGCAAATATAAACATCAGAGAGGCCGCGGAAGACACCTTCTCGGTCAACACAAAGCAGCAGTCTATCCTCATCGCAACAGACAGCGAAGACCGGAAAAGAAAATACGTCGCACTACGCGTCCTCGAATTCGAGGGCCAGAAAATTGAAATCCCGGCGTACGTCGCTATGCCCGAAGACTGCGGTAAGGGGGTGGTACACGACATTCCCCTTCGCATCACCGAGGAAGAAATAGTCCAACGGCTACGCACGATCAAAGGCAACCCCCCCGTGCTAGGAGCCAGGCGCCTGGGCAGGAGCTCAACCACCGTGCTCATACTGTTTGAAAAACCAGAGGTGCCGAGGTGGGTGAAACTCTCACTTACATGGCAAAGATGTGTCTTATACAGAAAGAAATACGAGGTTTGCAACGCATGCGGGCGCCTAGGGCACCGCGAAGATGTCTGCCCAGATCCGAATAACGCTAAGTGCAGAGGATGCGGAGAAGAGCGCCCAGATCAGGGACACACCTGCGAAATAAAATGTCAGCTGTGCGGTAAAGACCATCCGCTTGGCGACAAGAAGTGCAGAGAACTCTACAGGACTCCCTACCAGACCAAAAAACGTCAATGGGAGCAGAAAATTGCCGAACAGCAGCAGCAGCAACAGCAGCAGCAGCAGCAGCACAACGAGCAGCACCAATATCCCAACACCACACCTGAGAGCGGCCGCAGAGGACGCTCGAAATTCAGAAGAGACCACCGTGACCAACGCGGATATTCTCAAGAAAGGGACGGAGGCTTCCGGGCGCAGAGCGGGGACTTCCCGCAGTTGGAGGACGCCAACCGACGTCGCCGTTCAAGCTCCCGCAGCAGCAGGGAGCGGTCCGGATCCAAGTCCAGGTCGGGGTCCAAATCCAGAGTCACGGCTAACTCCAGGGACCCAAGGAACCCGTCGGCCACCCAAAAGCGAAGCCCGAGCGGGGACAGTAAAACCGTGAGTTTCAGCAGTGGGGTTCCCCAGGCTAAAGATGAGGAAAACAAAGAAAAAGATAAAGAAATAGAAAAGTTAAGAAAGGAAGTTGCGGAACTGAGGGAGATAATTAAGAAACTTACTCAGGATCAATACCAATCTAAATCACAGCCAAATTCCGGGGCTCCCCCGCCTCCACAGGCTCTCCCCGCAAAACAAGTAGCCAAACCGACACCTCCACCTGCGACGCCAAAGGTGCTAACACCACCCGCGGCGTCAGACACGGAGGAGGACGCTATGATCACTGAACAGTGCAGGCCACCTCCCCCGCAGAAACGAAGAGGCGGGGAAACGGATCCGCTGGCGGCAACAGAGCGTAGACTAGACGCCAAATACGGGGCGAGACTCGAGCGGCTTGAGACAGGCATGACCAATATCATAGGCGCCCTAAACCGAATTCAGGAACAATCTAAACAAACAAAGGCGGCTCTTGCTGCTATGGCAGAAAGGCAAACAGTGAGAGAAGAGATACTTGACCAATTCCAACATGGGCAAAACGCAACCAAAGATTAATTCGACGGTATGGCAGTGGAACTGCCGAGGATTCCCGCGCAAGCGAGCGTTAGTGCAACAACATCTCGAGCAAATAGTTAAAAAAACCTCTAGCCGTAGCCCTACAGGAAACTGGCAAAGGAGTAATTAAATTATCAGGATATCAAGCGTTTGCTAGTGGCCGGGGAGAAAAATCCCGGTTCACTACATTCGTCAAAAGGAACGTAGCGGTGATCGAACATGAAATTAGTTCTCGGCGGTTTTCGTTGAAATCATCACGGGCAGGAAGAAGGAACCCAGTATTTTCGTCCTAAACATATATAGCTCTCCTCAGCAGCGCAAAGTTAGGTTCAAGACATTATTTCGCAAAGCAATGAAGGCAGCCGGAGCTAACCCCCTGCTAATTGTAGGAGACTTCAACGCCTGCCACCAAGAGTGGGGATATAATAGGCAAGATCCGAAGGGCAGGCAGTTATGGGAAGATTTTCACGAATTAAACCTCACCCTGCAGACAGACTCTGGCTGCCCGACGAGGATGGGAAACAGTGTGAGCAAAGACACAACCTCAGACTTAACATTTACCAAAAACATAGAGGAGCTTAGGTGGAACAACACAGAGCTCAACTTTGGAAGCGATCATTACGTCCTCGAAATAACGCTTAAACGGGGAGTCAAAGTAAGACGAGAAAATATCATCAGCGCAATCGAATGGGAGAAATTCAGACAAATTAGGGAATCTGCCAACATGGACCAAAATATTGAAAATATCGACGATTGGGCAGAAACCCTCATGCACCACGTTAAATCCGCTACCATTACCCTAGAGGGGGACGATGCACCGAAAACAGTCGACAGGAAACTCCTACACATGTGGGAAGCAAAAAAAGGTATGGAAAGACGCCTCCGGTGTCAGAGATGGAACCGAAACCTAAGGAGAAAAATAGCCAGGCACAATAAGGAAATTGAGGATTATGCAATTAAACTCTGCGAGCAAAACTGGTGTAACAGGTGCGATGAAATGGAGGGCAACATGAGCCTTTCAAAGACGTGGAGCCTGCTACGATATCTTCTTAATCCCGACAGTTCGAAAACACAGTCAAACACAACAATAGCAAAGGCAAGACACGCGTTCGAGGGGACTGACGCGGAACTAATAACTAAACTCGTAGACACATATGTCGGCGATACAACATCCCTCCCTCTTAGGCAATACGCGGGCCCTCCGAACGAGGCCCTCGACGCGCCCATCTCAGAAGCGGAAGTTAGAGCCGAAATCCTTAGCTTAAAGACGCGATCAGCTCCCGGCCCCGATGGAATAACAAATAAAATGCTACGAAACCTAGACGACGCTTCCATAACGGCACTCACCAACTACATGCAAGAAGTATGGAGTAGCGGTCGTCTTCCCCAGCAGTGGAAAGCTGCAAACGTTGTGCTAATTCCAAAACCTGGCAAGCCCCCGAAATTGGAAAACCTCAGACCTATTTCTCTAACCTCATGCATTGGAAAGCTTATGGAACGCGTAATCCAAACAAGGCTAATTAATTTCAGGGAGAAAAACGACCTGTGGCCGCATGAGATGGTCGGGTTCCGACCGGGCCTGTGCACACAGGATGTAATGCTCCGATTACAACATGATATAATTGACTCGAAATCCAGAGACGCGAAGGTAATTCTAGCACTAGATCTAACAAAAGCATTTGACAACGTAAAACACCAGGCAATTCTCGCGGGACTACAGGAATTAGGAGTCGGCGAGAGGACATATAATTACGTAATGGATTTCCTGACAAACAGGACGCTGAAACTAAAGTTTCAGGACCTAGAATCCCCCACTGTCCACCTGGAAAGTAAAGGAACTCCGCAAGGCTCGGTGCTCTCCCCCTTCCTTTTTAACGTGGTGATGAGAGGCCTTCCTGCCGCCCTTAAAGTCATAAAAGACCTGAAGTTCAGCATTTACGCGGACGACGTTAATCTCTGGATGAACAACGGCAGCGATGGCAGCATAGAGGAACGTCTACAGGCGGCGGCGGACACCATTGTGTCCTACGCGGCCGAAAGGGGTCTTTCGTGCTCTCCGCAAAAATCCGAACTTTTCATATATAATCCAAAATCAATGAGGTGCAAGGGCGACTTTAACGTAGAAATAAAGGTCGACGGCAAAACCGTACCAAGAGTCCAGCAAATCAGAATCCTCGGACTTTTTATTCAAGAGGACGGGTATAATGACGGAACGATAAAAAAACTCACTACCTACGCGACGCAGGTAACAGGAATATTTAGGAGGATTGCATTCAAAGGCAGAGGCCTCAAAGAGAGAAGCCTCTTGAGACTGATGCAGGCGTACATAATAAGTCGAATATGCTATGCCACACCGTTCCTCAACATCAGGACCAATGAAAAAGAAAAGATAGACGCACTCATCAGGCGTTGCGTCAAGAGGGCGCTGGGTCTACCCATCTTCTCTTCTACGAAACGCCTGATAGAAATGGGAGTGCATAATAGCTGGACGGAACTTGCTGAAGCGGTGAGAATCGCCCAACATGAAAGATTAAGTAGGTCGAGCACGGGTCGAACCATCTTAGAATGGGTGGGTCAAAAAATAGATAGGGGCACAGCCGACAAGGTTTTCCTACCACCACAATGTCGCGAGAACATCATTGTCCGTCCTCTCCCCCGCAACATGCACCCAGAATACCACAAGGAGAGACGGGAGAAGAGAGCAGAAGCACTGGTTAAAAGTGCAAAAGAATTCAGAGTAAAAGAAGTTGCCTACGTAGACGCTGCAAGCGGCCTATCAGGGGCGGCAGTCGCCGCGGTAGTCGATGGTAGCGGCGCACCAGTCGTCTCCGCCACCATCCGAAGTAGAAACATAGACACGGCTGAAGAGGTCGCAATAGCGCTCGCTTGCGTTGGAACGAAGGCTAGATTGATCTTTAGCGACAGTAAAACTGCTCTCTGGAATATCGGAAAAGGCAGGGTCTCACAAGAAGCCGCCCGAATTCTAAAAGCTGCAACTAAAATTGATCGCAAAATCACCCTAATTTGGGTCCCAGCACACACGTCCGTCCCCGGCAACGAGGCGGCCCATGATTTAGCCCGAGATCTCTACTTCCGGGCAAACGCGGAGCCGCCCGACTGCCAGGCGATGGACGAACGTTTGCAAACCTATAAAGAAATAATCGAAAATTATAGATTAGGAAGACGTCTGATGCCGCCACCGGATCCTAGCTTAAATAATAAAGAGGCCATAGCCTGGCGGCGATTACAAGCCGGAAATTTCCCGAACCCTGTCTGGTTGTTTCACACCCAGATAGAGGAGAGAAAAAACGATAAATGTAAAGCCTGCGAAGCGAGGGGGACCCTCGACCATATAATTTGGGAATGCCCTAAGTCTCCTGGCGCTAGGGACAACATTAAAAGTAGAGAAGCCTGGGTAACCCTGCTGCGAAGCGACGTCCCCGCTGACCAGCAGAAAGCCGTCCGCCTGGCGGCTGAGGCCGCGAATAACCAATGTATATTCGCCAGTCCTTAGTCGCGGAGGTTCCAGCCCCCGTTCCTCAGGCCTGCGTGCCAGGAGCGGGGAGTAGGTGGCCTCCTAAATCGGTGGAAATTAAAGTTTTAATCAATCAATCAATCCGCAGAGACCGGCGATATGTACAGGTACGAATCAAGTTTGCCAGGTGCGTGCAGAAGCACGTGCGCAATATAGAAGAAGAAGCGGTGTAGCAGAGTGCACCCTAAGTACGGATAAGAAACGGGCAGCGAGCAGCCACGTTCCGCAAGGCATGCGGCTGAAGGTGGGCTGAAGGTTAAACTGTGGCGTTCGCAAAAACCTAGCCCAGTTCAAAAAAAGGAAACGTCAGCCACATAGCATAGTTAACAAATGGTGCGCAACCTATGCTACTGTGACCCCCTCTAACTTTGTCGTTCCTATCATGGTCGTGCTTTGATCAGCGCTATTTAGTATTGACGCCACAGTTCGTATGACAGTCTACGGAACTCCGAATTGTGGACAAATCAAAGGATCAATCTCAAAGAATGTCGTCTCAGGCACGTGAACGATGGAATCAAATATTTCTAGCCTCAGGTCTAATTTCATGCTCAAATTGCCATGCTCTAAATACAATCTCTTCTGAATATTTTGAACTACTGCCATTCTTAAGTAGGTCACGGTTAGGTAGCGTCAAGCTTGTACTGCCTAGTGCATATGGTATATCCCAATTCTATTTTTCACACACACACACACACACACACACACACACACAC
>JAJIZL010046790.1:0-30617 GCA_023969395.1 Amblyomma maculatum | reverse complement strand
GCCCACTCGAAGCTCGTCAAAAGAGCTATAATTGTGAATTCCCTTCAGAGCGCCTTAGGAAAATCATGCCATCACATGATGTCGGTTAGCTTTGGGGCCCAAGTAAAAAGGCTGGAAGAAGCAGGCTACCCGCCCCCATTAATATTGGCTGTTTCTGAAATGTTGCTTCAGAAAGTGAAGAGACAAAATGTTGAAAGAAACCCGGAAGTACGAAGGAAGCCTATGCCAGTTATTCCTTACATCCATAAAGTATCCCATGGCATCAAAAAAGTTGCAAGTAAATTTCAGGTTCAAGTTTTGTTTTCTGCGCCTTCAAAACATTCTAAGCTTTGCTCAATGAATAAGCCTGATAAACGACCTGTTTGCGCTATTAAACATCAAAATAAGTTCACCAAATGTAAGTCAAGAGTTGTGTATCAGATTCCTTTGAACTGTGGTTTGGTCTACATAGGGCAAACCGGTCGTTGTTTCAATGAGCGTGCCAGTGAACATATGCGGAATGTTCGCAATCAGCATGGAAGCTTCCTAGCAGACCACTGCAAAGCCTGCCAAGGGTGTCGTCCGGAACTAGAAAAGACGATTTTTTTTTTTTAAATCTGGTAGAGATAAAGTAGAGCGAGAAGTAGTAGAGGCTTATTTCATCAAGAAAGTAGGAAGTTTGTGCGTTAGCAAGCCGTCCATATCAATCAGCGACTGTGAGGTGGCTTTTCTTGAAGGATTCCTGTAGATTTTATACTTGGGATTTATTTATTCTTGATAGGTGTTTTCGGTTGTTTTTGTTTTACGTTGACGATGAGTTGATTCCCTTAGCTTTTAAACTTCTTATGCACGTTCTTTCCGAGTTTCTGTTGGTCATTTTTGTTTGCATTGTCACCTGTTCAAGCCTTCATGTGCATCTTTTTTTTCGGCGTTTCTGTTGGTCTTTCTGATAATCATTGTCCCCTGGTTTCGTTATTACGGTCGAAAAGAAGATTACAAACACGTGCTGTGTTTGTCTTGGGCACGAGCGTATCTGCATTGTGTGGTTGATTTGTGTGAGGTATTTGCAGAAGCACCTTTCCTCGTTGACTTTATCAGACCCTCTAAGGCTACCTAACTCTGAAGCCCTTGTCGTATTCCTCAAAGAACACAACCCAAGAAATTGTGTCGGGTTCAGCATGGATGTCAAGGATTTATATTATAGCCTTCCCCATGACTGCCTCCTTAAGCGAGTACAAATGTGCATTACAGAAGACAATAATGAATGTGACTTCATTGACGCCTCAGGTGTTAGTGTTGAAAGTTTCCTAGAACTTTTGAGGTTTTACCTGAAATCCACCTTCATAGGATGGAAGAACAAGTTGTATACCCAGAAGGCTGGAGTCTGCATTGGATCAAGTGTTGCACCGGTCTTGAGTGACATCTTCTTAATGTACGTGGACAGACACCTGAAGGATAACTTGGAGGGCTTGCATTATTCCACCTTCAGGTATGTGGACGACTTTTTAGTATTAACAGATCGTGAGGGATTCAATCAACGAATGAAGGACATAATGGATGTTTTTACTGAGTGTGGATCCGGCCTGGAATTTACTGTTGAGAAACCAGTGGATGATCAGTTACAGTATTTAGATATTTTGATTCAATTCGGTGATGATCATGTTTGTTGGGAATACAACCCTAGATCGATGAAGCCGTTGCTAGGCTCCAATTCAGGACATTCCAAATTAGTGAAGAATGGGATGATAAACACTTGCTTATTAAATGCGTTGACGAAATCTTGTTACCACGGCATGGGCAAGAGTTTTGACAGACAAGTGAAGAGAATTGCAAAGGCCGGTTATCGGGAGTCAATTATTATTGAGGCCAGTTGCCGGGTACTGAAGAACCTTAAAAGAACGCACAAACTGAAATCCCTGCCCAGCATGGGTGAGAGGAAGAGGAGGGTTGCCGTGGTACCGTATGTGCACAGGATTTCGCATGGCCTCAAAAATGTAGGCAAGAGGTATAATGTGGACGTCGCACTGACCGCCCCGCTCAAGATGAAGAGGATTTGCCCGGCTGTTCAAAGGGAAAGAGAAGAGAAGAAGCAAGAATGTGGGGTGAAACATAGAAACCCCTATGTTGGATGCAAGACAGGTGTGGTGTATAGGCTTCCACTCTCTTGTGGAGCCAGTTATATAGGACAAACCGGACGGTGTATAAATAAGAGACTACAAGAACACTGTAACAACTTGGAAATTGGAAAGGAAAAAACGTTTCTGGTATCCCATTGCCAGTCATGTGAAATAATGAAGAAGGAGAAGAAGAAGTGCACTCCTAAGTTTGACAGTGTTAAAATTTTATATCGCCACAAAGAGAAGATAACGAGAGAGATAGTGGAAGCGTATTTTATTTCAACGGACAATAAGTGTGTCAGCAAGACGTCACTTGCTCTTTCAAGCAAAGAGCTGTCTTTTTTAAGTGATTTTTTAAAGTAATTTTTATGCAGCAGGTGAACCCAGGGTTTTTTCACGTGACTGTTTCGTTTTCGTCATGTTTGTTTTTCTGGGCCTTGGAGTAAACGGCTTAGGCTTAGTTGTGAGTCAGCGCATGTACTGTGGCTTTCGTGTTTCTTGTCCCTTGTTTTCGTGTTCGCGCTGGTTATATTAATAATAATGAACAGGTATGAGGTTTTGAGGGCCATTTGGAAAGGAATTATGGTGCCCGGACTTGCTTTCGGGAATGCGGTTTTGTGCTTAAAATCAGAGATACAGTCGACATTAGAAATAACTAAGAGAGTCGTAGGATGATTAGCACTAGGTGCCCACGGCAAAACCACAAATGAGGCAGTACAGGGAGATATGGGCTGGGCATCTTTCGAAGTACGGGAAGCTCAGAGTAAAATATTATACGAGGAACGCCTGAGGAAATTTGACAGTAACAGATGGGCAGCTAAAGTATTGAAATGCCTGTACTTAAAAAGCGTTGACTCACAATGGAGGAAAAGAGCTAAGAAACTAAATAGTAAGTATGCTAGTCACAAGGACGGAGAAATAAAGAGCCTTAAAGGGGTCGTGAAACGAAAAGTCAGCTGCCCAGTTGCAATTTTCCTTGCTTCAGTAAAAAGTAGGCATGTCGATTCCAAAATATCTCGTCGAAATATTGCTTCTGCATTTAATAATACCATTCTGAAATCACAGCATTTTTGCGTTCCTGAAGCGACCATGCGACCCTGTAGGCCGGAATTAGAAGTACTCGCCTACGTCATGTTTAGCCGTTTTGAAACGCAGATATTAATCATTATTTCCGATAAAATAATAGGTTCCTGCTAAATTTAGCAAATAAAAAAATAGTGTATCAATTATTAGCTCGCGCAAACGCATTTCTGCAACAATCTGTATCAGGGCAGTCCCTCGTTACTGTCACGTGACGCGCGGTCGGCGGCGGCGGAGGAGGACGGGTGGTGTCTGCTTTTCGCTGCGTGCTCGAATAGAGCGAAATGTTTCGGTAATGACGACTAACTTCGCTCCGCCGGGTACTTCAAATGACAATGGTTCCAATCTTATTTGTTGTTGTTGTTGCTTTCTTTTTTTTGTGTGTGTGAACATTCGTGAT
Organism: Amblyomma maculatum; assembly: GCA_023969395.1. NCBI lineage: Eukaryota > Metazoa > Arthropoda > Arachnida > Ixodida > Ixodidae > Amblyomma > Amblyomma maculatum. The sequence goes on along the minus strand of JAJIZL010046790.1, from coordinate 27,041 downwards.
GGAGCACAACAACGTCTTGAGCAGTCTCATACCACCGGTACAACTTAGTTGTGCGGCCGCTGCTGTAATTATTTTTTTATCTTGGCGTCATTAAAAATACGATGTAAATACGGTTTCAGGTCGAAGAAATCGACAAGTGTGTTCAATCCGAGTGGTGGGTGGAGTGTTTCAGGAGCGGGCGCCGCGGCGCGTACTCGTATATATTGCTCGCCTCCGCGCTGCATCCTTGAGAATATCGTGTCGAGCTTCGCTTCCTTTATTTCGGCTGGCTGACCTGAACTATGGCACTACACGGAAAGCCGCAAACAGAAAAAAAAAAAAAGGTTGGTACAATGTACTTGGGTGGCCCTTTCACCCAACGCGTTGTGTCAGCTTTGCTCCCCCACCTTCCCGACGCCTCTTTCATAACCTTTCTCAAAAAAAAAAAAAAAGGGAGGAAGCATACTTCCTACAACTTCTACAGTGCTCAGACTTCGCCTCTTTTTCCTGACAACGTTAGGTTCTGGGTTTAGGCGTGTTGTGCGGGTTTTAGTGCTCGCTATGCCAACCGTGTGCGTCGCGAGATTGCAGCACGACTTCGAGAGAAAGTAACGTTCGCTTTCACAAGTTTCGACACACCTAATTGGGTTCATGTATACGTACTATTTTCTACTGGAAGTCTGAAATGAACCTCGGCGTCATTCGAAGCCTCGGCATGGAAACGAAGAAAGCTCACCTCAAACGATGCGTCGTACCGACGCAAAACCGCTGGCCCAGTGCATTAGCGTGTAGGCGGTCTGAGGTAAGTTAGCGTGATAAAAGTAGTAAAAGTAGTTGTGATTTGTAGCATACAGATATGCCTATTTGAGAACTACTCGACTCGTAGAAGCCACCAGTTCTATTTGATTGTTTCCTGCCAGACTGCCCTCATAGCAGTAATATGCGCATTTTTAATTTTTTTTTTATTTTGAACGATACCGATAGGCCAGCACAACAGGTGCCCCTATCAGCATACCGTAGCACCCAGAACAGGCCCCTTGGTTCCACTTTGATCACATTCTTTCCACAGCACTCATCTAGTCCCATAGAATCTGATGCCTTAGACTCCAAAGAGGAGGATCATGTTGAGCAGAGCTCAGAACCCTTCACATCATTTAAAAAGACATTTCCAGGGTAAAAATTGTTCACCTCAAAAGCTCATACGCCCCATGTCCTTGCATTACGATGGTGTGATTACCAGATCAACCATCCAGGACAAATGCATTCACGCAAGTGTTATTGATTGGAAAGGCAGATAGATTGGCTTAAAAATTTAATATCTGACCTGCTACTCTGTACAGGGAAAGAGAAATAGAAAAACAGAGGGTCATGACTTGATTAAAATATATACAGGAATAGTAACTTGCACCACAGTCACGAGTCAAGTCCTGTGTCATGCAAGAAGCAGCAGAAAGCCTGCACTTCCTGTAGAGCCTCCCATTTCTGGCCAACCGGCCAATAAGTCCGCTGAGAGAGGCCTGCTGCCAAAACACTTCAAAGAAGTAACTCGAGTTAACGAAGTAAACGCATATACTGGGACACACCACTAGTACATGCTCCACAGTCTCCGTAATGTCACATGTGGAGCATTCAGGGCAGTCCGCTTGTCCAATTAAGTATAAATATTTGTGTGTGAAACCACATTTAAGTGCAGTCTATGGAGAAAGCATGCATAATAGCATATACTTGGCAAGTGTGTATGGATCCACTAAAGCACTATCTTGTGGCCTTGAGCACAAGCAGATATAAGGAACTCGGTGACGTGTAGTGCCAAAGGCCAGAGGCTGGTAAGGGTGTGGCGTTGAAAACTTCCAAAAATTTGTAATGCTGGCTTTGAAACTGTGAATGCACACCACTTCTGGAGTGGTTTCCCGCAGATGTGAAAAGCCTCTTACCAAGGGGCCACAAGCTCAGCAGCGGTTTGTGGAGAATTATGCCCTAAAAGAAAGTGAGTCGTTTTCTGAGCGGGCATCCCGACAGTTGTAGGTGACGCTTGTGGTGATACAGATCTATCTGTGTATACATGGATATAGTTCTAATATTCTTACCAGATGTATGTCAGATTAAGTTGCTTGAATCTACTAATTGGTACCATAGATTTCTTCAGTATCCCGAGAACATGCAAACGCACCGAAGGTTGAGTCATTACGCACAGAGGTTGGGTGGGGTGGTATGGGAAGTCGTTGCGTGAAAGCATTTGTGATTAATGGCAGCGAAGTGCACGTGAAAAACTGCTGTTCCGCTGCTCATCATCAGTGGGTGGCAACGGTGTTGTACAAATATTCATAAATACACACCAAGTGGTTCGTGTGACAATTATGTAGATATTGGGTAGGCACGTGACATTCTGAAGTAACAGCGCAAAACGTGGATGGGAGCACAAGACTAGAAGACGACACAAGTCTCGTCGTCTTCTCGTCTTGTGCTCCCGTCCACATTTTGCGCTGTTACCTCAGGATGAAAAACCAACAAGCCCAACCTGCTATTCTGGCTAACATGCCATTGTTTGCGGTGCATTGCGGCAGCCAAGGTTTAGGCCAAGCACCTGCACTTCTATGTACATGTTAAAGAGTACTGGGAGTGGTGCTCATATGGGTGTGCACCATTTTCCTGGCTCGGGCGATCAGATTGCAAGCGGGCTAGCACACACAGCCCAAAGCACATGTAGCAGAAGTTCGGACTGTCGAACCGCGAAGTCTTCAGTTCAATTCCGTCCCTTATATTCTTTAATTTGTATGAGTATCATATAGTCTGTGCTTGTATGGTTAAATTGCGAAGGTGTACATATCACCTGCTCTCCTAACCAACCTCACTCTGCATAAGTGTTCACCAAGCAGTTTTCGTTCTATCAAAAGGCTTTCACAATATTCAGCGACACAAGCAGCTACTCAGACAGCATCAGTGTAGCATTCTTGGAGCTTCGCAAATCTGTAGTTACATTGTTTACTAGCAAAACATGCACGGTATGTAGGTATGTGCACTAGGACGCACAAGATGCAGTGACAGTATGGGCTGCCCTTACGTATACAGCTGTCTTTTAATCCTGTTACATTCTAGCCTGCAGTGAATTCAGCAGCAAAAGATTTCACAATTAAACCATCCCAACTTTATATTTCCAGACTGGACCCCAGCACCGAGGAAGTTCATTGTATTACCAGCATTTTGGTGGCATATTCAACCAGCAGGCCAAATAACTCAGCGTCATGCAGATTCTAGTGCAGATGTTTCCATGCAAACTATGGGTATGGTCATCAACGAAGTGATTTTAATATACATACCTTTTCAGCACGCTGCTTTATGACTGGTTAAAGTCTGGTACATTTCAAAGGATAAGGCACATATTATTGTATGCATGTCTACTTTAATGCAGATTATGTTGGCTTGCTTCTAGATGAGACTGCAAAATGCTGCAAGCAGTAGACACCTTTCAAAGCAGCTTTTGCAGAAGACTGATTTTTCTATTCCCCATGAGCCACTATTTTTTAAGGCCGTGTAAAGGTGAACGCGGCAACTAGAAAATCTAGATTTGTCAGTGCCACAAGAACCACCACTTCGTAGTACATTTGGGCATTCTGTAATGTTACCAAATGAGTGTTAGAGACATGTTGCTTTCAAAATAATTTATTGGTTGGCCGCAGGTTCATCAGTGCATTCAAAATTTTTAGGCTATAAGGCAGTTGACCTAGAGCAAGACATCTTTTATTCATGCTTCTTCGCTGTCTTCCTCTCTCCTAAATATCATCATCATCATCATCAGCCTGACTATACCCACTGCTGGGCGAAGGCCTCTCCCATATTTCTCCACTTAACCCGGTTCTGTGCTAGCTGCATCCACTTGACCCCTGCGAACTTCTTAATCTCATTCTCCCACCTAACTTACTGCCGCCCGCTGCTACGCTTTCCTTCCCTTGGAATCCAGTTTGTTACCCTAAGCGACCATCGGTTATCCTCTCTTCGCACTACATGTCCTGCCCATGTCCATTTCTTCTTCTTAATTTCCACTAAAAAATTTCCAATCCTAAATATACAAATGGGTATATACAGGTTCCCAATCATGATGTGTTGAGGTCAGTGCTAAAAAAAATGCATACGACAAAGGTATAGGTAAAGATTGAGTACACAAAATTCATTTTAAGTGAGCCTATATATGTCTTGTAGATTCCTAGGGAAGGCAAGTATAGCAGGGGGCAGCAGAAACTCAGGCAGGCAGGTGAAATTAGGAAGCTTGCAGGGATCAGATGGATGCAGCTGACAGAGAATCGAGTTATTTGGATAGATATGGGAAGAGACATCTATACAAGCAGGTATATATACAACTGCACAATTATGATGTATTTGCGGCAGTGCTAAAGAAAATTCCACCCATCAAAGGTATAGGTGGGGAGTGAGTACACAAACTTCATTCTTAGTGAGCCTATATATGTCTTGTAGATTCCAAGTGAAGGCAAGCGTAGCAGGGAGCGGCAGAAACTCGGGCAGGCAGATGAGATTAGGAAGTCTGCGGGGATCATATGGATGCAGCTGACAGAGGATCGGGTTATTTGAATGGATATGGGAGAGGCATCATTAGGATGTATTTGCGGTCAGTTCCAAAAAAAAAGAAAAATGATACCCGTCAAAGGTATAGGTGGGGAGTGAGCTCATGAAATTCATTCTAAGTGAGCCTATATATGTCTTGTAGATGCCAAGGGAAGGCAAGTGCAGCAGGGGGGGGGGGGGGGCAGAAACTCGGGCAGGCAGATGAAATTAGGAAGTATGCGGGAATCATGCACCTGGCACAGGATCGGGTTATTCGGATGGATATGGGAGAGGCATTTGCCCAGCAGTGGGTGTAGTCAGGCTAGTGATATCAACAAGACTAACAACTGGATGAGTTGGTACTGATTCATCTTAAAACCAGCCAGAAGACAAAACACGTGAGAAGAGAGGAGCACAAGACAAAGTTTGACTATGAAATGTTACTGAAGAAAAGAGGCAAAAGAAGATTTGCACAGAAATGCACTACACGAAAAACCCCAAAGCAGTGAAAGCGTGGAAAGCAGAAAGGGTCTAAAAAATCATCTAAAAAAAGCAAATTCCTTATGGTCAAGGACCACTCATTACAGAAGGGAAGCCACATATCCAAATCCAAAGACACACTATGCTCCAAAGGCTAAGACATGTGTGTGGCTAAGAAGTCGGTCAAAAGTCTTTTGGGGCCTTTTTTACATGTGCATCTCTGTGCAAGTCTTCTTTTGCCTCTATCCTTTAGTAAAATTTCAGTCCAGCTGTCCTGCAGTTCTCTCTTCTCATGTTTTCTGGCTTGTTTCAGAATGAATAAGGTGATGACTCTACAAACTTTGTGCAAACTGGAAAACAGTTTAACTGTCAGATGGAAGCCTTTCCCTTATTTGGCTTGCATCACAAATAGGGAGGACTTTACTGTGATGTCTGCCGAAACATTCCCAAAGCCAGTCCGCAAGCTGGCTGGAGCAGATGTAGCGGTGCCTCCTGTTGACAAGAGAAAAAGCAATATTCAGTTTTCAGCATAGCAAAATGAAAATGTGGTTTAGGTCTTTTACAAATTTGAAAGTTATTCATGCATCTGCACAATTAATTCCCGTCTAACAGAAGCTGTACAGTGTAACTTTCATTGTCAATTTATTCTCCCTGGAAGTATGGCAAACTTTGAATTCTGCTGCAGGTGATTGAGAAAGAATGAGACCCACCAAATATTAGAACTGCAGTGCAATCACAATTTGCTACTGCAGCAAAATAATGCCTGAAGGCGATGCAGCTTTTGAATGACAAAACCTGGAAACCAGGGTCTTACATCCTGTATACTAGTGTTGCGGCTGATGTCAATGTGCACGCTGATATCATCCGCATAGCACGAAGATGTTAAATATGCGACTTATGCTTTAAGCAGCTCTGTGCATGGAGTCATTCTATTCGAAGGAGCCATAAACGACAAGTCCACTTCTGTCAACGGCTCTCAGTAGTTTCCCCACAACACACCACGTGCCAAAATTTCTGCAAGTGCCGAAAACTACTCTATAACTTCATTAGCTAACTGTAAAATTTCAAACACTTACTCAAGCTGTGGAAACTGTGGAAGAACGTCTTTCTTTTTTTTTTTTTGGTTGCCGCATTTCAGCACATGTAAGATGTCAGTGTCAAAGCATTTTGGAGAGGTTTACTGTGTGGAGGTGTTGACAATGGTATCAGTAAAGTCATACAATTTTTTAAATTATATTTGCACACTATGCAACACTGTCACCTAATGCGAGTGGGTAAAAAAAAACTAGCAAATAAAACTTTGAGTGCTGGTATGGTGATTGTTATGGCAGCGAGTGGGGAAAGGCTATAACAAGAGTTGTCGGGCTAGTTAGTGATCGTCTGCAGAAGCCAGTCCTGCTCTGTGTGTTCATCTCTTCTGCGTCGTTTTTCAGTGCATTTTCCCACGGCTTCAGCAGGAGACAGGCTACTTCACTGCATGCAATTTCAATTAGCACAGACTCCTCCGAAATGAGATTGCTTTTGTACTTATTTACTGCATTTCTTGTGACATTCCTTATGTATGCATGTTTTGAAGTGCTGCACTTGTTGGTCATATCTGGCTAATAAAACAAGCAAATGTGTCCGGACAGCGTATTTTTTTTTTTGCCGTTACTTCACATCGGTGTGCATGCCCTTTCCATTTAGCAAGTTCACACTATCAGATGATGCCTATTTTCTCATTTACTCGTGCATGGAATTAATCAAACCAGTAATTTGCATGGCGAAACGTCGTGCTCATGCGCACGTTCTACGAAAACAAGAAAAATATGAAAACCAGCAATGTTGTGTTCGCGCTAACGTGGCGCAATATCGACACTGTAGACAGTGTAGATGATTTCAAGTAAGTAACGTTAAAGGGAAAGCTTTCTTTTATTAGCACTGACTTCCGCAATAGATTTCATTACAGCATTTCTTGCTCGAGAAAATGAAAAACATGCGGTCGCTTGTTCAAGTTATGTCGCCTTTCGCTCAAGGTTCTTACCTTGTGTTCTCGACTAGCAGTCCATGATAAAGAAGCATTTGAAGTAAATGCGGATGATCTGTCACACCCAGACAGCTGTTTCTACTACGTAGTCGCCGCCGGGATCTCGCCAGATGCTCTCAAGAGCAGTCGGCATCGGCACGCACCGCCCGCAGCTGTACCTGTTCGAAAGCTGGATAGATACATACATGGATTGTAACGGGAAGCTAATGTTAGATTTCTGTGAGCGACACGATCTAGTTATAGTAAATAGAGAAACAAAATGTGAAGGCCAAACCACGTGGGAATTCCGCAACAGGCAGACGATCATTGACTACTGTCTAATGTCGCAGGAAATTTATAGCAAGGTCACAAAAATGGAAATAGATGAAGAAGGGGAGCAGTCTGGGAAGTGATCATAAACGTATTAGTCTGCAGATGGGGCCCTTGGTGAAAAGAGAAATGGAACTTAGACAAAACGTAAACGCAAAATTAAACGACGATCTAATAGCGCAGATAGCCGCAGACATAGAGGTAGTAATAGAGAAAAGCCCCATGGAAGACTGGGATTATGAACAGGTAGAACTACTCATAAGGAGGAAAATGAAGGAGGTTAAAGTAGCCAACCACTGGAATGAAAAGAGGAAGCCACGGAGCTGGTGGAATAAGGAAATCAGAGAAGCTGTTGAACAACAACAGCCTGCTTCAAGGGAACACCGATTGGCATGGAATGCACAGCTTTCTCAGGAGAAAATCGACCAAAAATGGGAATCATATCGACGAAAGAAACTTGAGGTACAGGCTCTCGTCCAAAGTAAAATAAGGCAGTCCACCGATCGCTGGATGGCTGACATACACGATGCCTCTAGACGCGGAGCAAGAAAATTCTGGAACCATATAAGCTGGCTAGGGAAGAAGAATCAAAGAAAGCAGGATCGGACTCAAGATAACGAGGGAAATTGTTTAAAGGGAGACAACGCAGTGAACTACATTACATCATTTATAGCCGAGTCATTTACGAGCGACGATAGGGTAATCTCCGCAAATCAGAAAGCAACACAAGGTAGCAGAATACAAAGCAGCTTAGAACTGACCAATCTAAACTAAAAAAGGCAGGAAAAATATTACTAAAAACACATCTACAGGAATAGATTGAATTCTGATCAAGCTGATTAATGAACTTGGTCCAAAAAGTAAGGAAACGTCATTAAAAGCTCTGGAAACAATCATAACGAATAAGCAAATTCCTGACAGCTGGTGACAGAGTAAAATGAATTTGATTTCTAAAGGGAAATGAGAAAGGAAGCACATGAACTCCTACAGGCCGATTACCATAACATCTGTTATGTACAGATTGGTCACGCAGGCGGTGAAATTAAAGGTGCAAGCATGGGTTGAAAGTAACAAGATACTCGGAGAACATCAGAACGGCTCTAGAAATGGTAGGCGCTTAGATGATAGCCTGTTCGTGCTTACCCAATGAATAGAAATATCTAGAGTGGAAAATAGGCCTTTGTATTTCGCCTTCCTGGACATTAACGGGGCGTACGACAACATAAACAGGGAACTCCTGTATAGCATATTAAAAGAAGTAGGTATGGGTTATGAGATAATAGAGTTCATGCAGGAAATATACCGGGATAACAAAGTAGAAATTACATGGGAAGGGATAAGAAGTACGGAAGATGTCAAAGTATGCAAAGGATTAAGACAAGGCTGTGCTCTATCACCGCTGCTGTTCATGCTTTACATGATAAACCTGGAACGGAGGATACAAGATAGTAACCTAGGTTTTAACCTGTCATATAGATTAGGTTAAAAGGCGGTAGAGCAGCGCCTTCCCGATTTGATGTTTGCAGACTATATTGTGCTCCTAGCGTAGAGGGGAAGAATTGCAAACTGTAGTTAAGTATTGCGGAGACGAACGGGGCGCTCTAGGCTTCAGTTGTAGCGCAGTTAAGTCGGGTCTGATAATTTTCAACGGCTCAACTGAGCAGGGTCTTAAATTACAAGACCATGAAATACCCAGAGTAGCAGAATATAAATATCTGGGGGTATGGGTAAACGAAGGATTGGCATACACTGGAAAGCATGAGGAATCACTTAAGGCCGAAGGGGGAAGAAATGCCGGGATAATGAAGCATAGGGCATTGTGGGGATACAACAGGTACGAGGTTTTGAGGGGCATTTGGAAAGGAATTATGGTGCCCGGACTTGCTTTCGGGAATGCCTTTTTGTGCGTAAATTCAGAGGTACAGTCGACATTATAAAAATAAATAAGAGAGCCGTAGGACGATTAGCACTAGGTGCCCACGGCAAAACCACAAATGAGGCAGTACAGGGAGATATGGGCTGGGCATCTTTCGAGGTACGGGAAGCTCAGAGTAAAATATTATATGAGGAACGCCTGAGGAAATTGGACAGTAACAGATGGGCAGCTAAAGTATTGAAATGCCTGTACTTAAAAAGCGTTGACTCACAATGGAGGAAAAGATCTAAGAAACTAAATAGTAAGTATGCTAGTCACAAGGACGGAGAAATAAAGAGCCTCAAGCAACAGGTGAAAAACACAGAAGCTAAAAATTGGATAAATTTGATGGAAAAGAAAGAGAGTGTGGAGTTATACTGAAAGTGGAAAATGCAGATCAGGAAAGAAGCTTTCTTTGATAACTCATGAGGCAGTGCCCAACTTTTTGAAGCTCGATCAGGGTACTTTAATACACGCAGCTACAAAGAGAAATTTAACAATGAAGATGACGCATGTGCTGTATGTGGTAGCTCCAGTGAAACAATTGACCATATTATGCTCAAATGTAATGGTATCCATCCTGAAGTTGATGCAGGCGCAGTCATTGGTCCTGAAGCTCTGGAGTGTAGAGATACCAGTGGCCGGGTGAATAAACCGGCGGTGGAAACTAGCAATAAACGACTGGAAGATAGGTGGCTTAAAAGCAGAAAAGTGACATAATTTAGTAATGTAGAAACAAAAATTATAAATAGAATGATTGTTTAGTTAACCAATCTCAATCAATAATTGAAATATGGGGAGAAAAGAGAGCATGATAGCTACTGCTACCACCCCGTTTCAAAGGGGACGCTCCTATATTCCATCCATTCATCCATCCATCGTCAGGAAAGACCCCGCAGGTATATGGCCGATAGTGTCATCCGGGCAAAGGTGATAGATGCTGACGATATATCACTTCGATCCCGGCAGATGTAGCCGCTCCTCGATGTAGATGCGCCGAGCTTGAAAATGCCCTGTAGGCCGCATGCCAGAGCCCCGGTTATCGACATTGCCTGACCGCGTCCGCCGTGCCCACAGTAGACGAACCGGTGAGGCGCATAATGTGTAGCGGTGTTCTACGGTGTCTTCATACCGGTGGTGTCGCTAGAAGAGCCAGGTCGTCAGGAAATCACCGAGCTTGTATCTAGCCGATAGTGCTAACCGCGCAAAGTTGATAGATGCTGACAATATCGGTTCTATCCCAGCAGATAGCCGCTCTTCGATGTAGATGCGTTGATCTTGGAAATGCCCGGTAGGGCTCAGAACAGTCTCGGTTAGCGACATTGCCTGACCGCGTCTACGTGCCCACAGAAGACGAACCAGTGAGGAGCACATTTTTTAGCTCTGTTCTCTGGTAATGCCACACCGGTGGTGTGGCTAGCAGAGCCAAGTTATCAGGAAATGACCATGCTTGTATCTGGCGGATAGTGTTATCCGGGAAAAATTGATAGATGCTGATTAGATCATTTCCATCCCAGCACATGTAGCCGCTCGATGATGTAGATGCGCCGATCTTGAAAATGCCCTATATAACTGAGAACAATCTTGGTTAGCGGCATTGCCTGGCCGCGTCTACGTGCCCACAGAAGACGAACCGGTGGGGTGCACCTTTTTTAGCGGTGTTCTCTGGTGATGTCACACCGGTGGTGTCGCTAGTAGAGCCAGGTCGTCAGGAAATGACCACGCTGGTATATGGCCGATAGTGCTATTGGGGCAGAGATTATAGATGTTAACGACGTCGCTTCTATCCCAGCACATGTAGCCGCTCGATGATGTAGATGCGCCGATCTTGAAATTGCCCTGTAAGAGTCAGATCCGTTTCGGTTAGCGACATTGCCTGACCGCGTCCGCCGTGCCCACAGAAGACAAACCGCTGAAGTGCATCTTTTATAGGGGTGTTCTCTGGTGACGTCACACCGGTGGTGTCGCTAGCAGAGTCAGGTCGTCAGGAAATTACCACGCTGGTAACTGGCCGATAGTGTTATCCGGGCAAAATTGATAGATGCTGATGATATCGCTTCTATCCCAGCACATGTAGTCGCTCGTTGATGTAGGTATTTCCATGAAAACTAATTAACTTTCACATAGGTTTGCAGCATCCGTATCGGCACTGCCATTATTTAAAAATGACACTTGATTTTGCCGTGTGACAGGGAGCCCCGAAAGTGTCATTCTTCCTATGTAAGTGCACTTTGTGATAGTGTCACTAAAATTGCCCGTGTGACTGGGGTATAAAGTAGCGGAAGGCGAAAGCCTGAGTGCTGCATTCCGCTACGCAACTCTTATAATTAGCAAATAGTTATTTAATTTTAATAATCGTCAAGTGGGAAATTGATTAATTAATTGATGAGTATTTATATAGTAACTCGAAATAAGTAGCCATTATTTTGTGATCACTTATTTAATAATTATTCATTAATTAGTAATTGATAACTGACTGGCATATGGACATATAAGGCACGCATTCGCGCCTACTGTGGTGGTGCTCAGTGACTGGTCGAGATTTCTATGACGTCATCCCGCCTCGCCCAATCAAAGCCTTTGCAAAAGCGGGACATATTTTGTCCACGACAGCATGAGCCATTAAAGAGACAGAACACTGGCCAAAATATGTCATAAGGTTATGGTGGAGATGCGATTATCTGGCCTTATATAGTACAGATCGAGCCCTACAATATCAAAGAAAGAGGCTTTACAATTTTAATTTGCCATTGAAAATCGTTCAAAAGCCAGTGAGGTGCTATCTAGCGGAGAAACCCTATTACTTTCTGTGTAGCACCCTACTTGACTACATTTCAGCAAAATTTCGCTGATTTTCGTAACTGCACACTGTTCTTTCTTCTAGGAGTGGTTCTCATATTTTTTATTTTGCGCTCTATCCAGCGCGTTCTTAAATAAAAACCACATCTCCTTTCACACCGCGAGCGGTATGCTTTCAGGTTTTGCCACTATACGGCGCCACAGTATTTGCGATTTCGTGAATGAAGAGATAATGGTGCCCACTACAATTTTCGCTCACGAGGCGTGCGTTTTTGTGCGGTAACAGCATTGATTGTGAAACTGAAAATGACGTTACTCTAGCAAAAAATACCTGATTGCTGTCTGGCGAGTGAAAGTTATATTTGTTTCCGGTACGTCTTTTTTGTCGACCACCACATGTCATCGCAGCCGCAATTCATGGTTTCCAGCATCGGACTACATAAACACGGGAGCATGCCCGATGGAAATATTCTCGGTAAACTTTTCTACAGTATTTCTAACGAAACCTTTATGGAATCGAACGTTTCAGCCATCAATCTTTCCAGATAAATCTTTGCAATAAAGATCGAGACCTAACTTTCAGTGTTCCGTCCCTTTAAAGGTTTTCGCCTTAACGTAGTTCAGACAGGTAGCTTTAGAGCTTGTTGGCGCATAGCTTTACAACAATGCAGCGCAACGAAAGATGATGATACAGGAACACAAGAGCTAAATATAGTTCAGTAGAGCAGTTTTTTAGTTCATGGATTCAAAACGATACAGTAAAACAAAAGACAAGGACACAAGAACCGAAAAAAACACCACAAGTGCTAAATATAGTTCAGAAGGATGGCTTTATGAGCTCGTTAGCTCATAGCTTCAAAACTATGTAGCGCAATGAAAAGATGATGATAGGAACACGAGAGCTACATATAGCTCAGTAGAGGGGTTTTTTGGATCATAGATTAAATACTCTGCCGTAAAACAAAAGACCAGGTCACAAGAATCAAAAGGAATAAGAGTGCTAAATATAGGGCAGAATGGTGGCTTTTTGTGATTGGTGGTTCATAGCTTCAAAACACCAGCGCAAACGATGACGTCACAAGGATAGAAACAACCAGCACTAGTGCTATATACAGTACAATAGTGTGTTTTTTCAGGTCTTCAAACAGAAATGCACTGCACAACTGAAATGTAACCTATTCTTATCAGAACAGAACCTATTCAAAATTTCAAATAGTTCCATATCTCCACTTTTCGCAACAAAGATCTGAAAGGCGAGTAAAGTATGCGCCGTTTCAGTCTCGACTGTTGGGGTCGCCACTAGTGGAGCCCTCTAAGCTCAAGCCCAGCCGGAGGTGACTGGAATAAATCAGTTTTGTGTTTGGTTCTGGAGCGGCGTGGTTGCTTGGCTCTCTCTCCCGGCACGACAGCATGGGAACGCCCACACAACATGGTGTCAGAAGTAGGATCAGCATGAAAAACTCGTCTTGAAGCAGCTCTCAACTACCGTCAAAGGCAAAAAGATGCTCCCGGTCGTAAGCGCCCAGCAGGCCCAGTGGCTAAGCCTCACTCTGCAACCGCCAGACGCGTTGGACTTCTGCAACCCGGCAATTTGGTCTTCATGGAAGTCTCGCTTGAAGGACTACGCCGCTGTCTCCGGACTACAGAACGCTTCGCACGAAATGCAAGTACGTACAAGTGTGGACATAAGTAAACGGAGCACGCTTTTGAGTTCAAATTACAACCACGCGCCTTCTGTATTGGAAATAGGAAAACGTTATTCGCTCTAGTAAAAGCGCACTGGTGTCTACTAGCGGTTCGCATATGCAACGGCTCCCAGTTTCAATTATATTGCAAAGCGTGAAAAGTTTTAGAAAAAAATACCGTGTTCCGCTTACTTTTGTCCGCACCGGTACGCTTCTGTACTGTATGGGCACGGAAGCTCGTTCGCAGCTAGACGATTTTTCACTCGACGCTGCCGCGTTAGCCTCCTACCACGCAGTTGTCAAACGCTTCTCCGAGCACTTCGTGTATCCCTGTGATAAACTATCTGTCGATGAGTCTTCTCGATTTCACAAGCACGTTCAGCAACCTGCTGAGAGTGTCGGCGCATTTTACGCCGAACTGTTCAAGTTAGACGAAACGTTGCGGTTACCCGTCACCAGTGGTGGAAGAACACTTGGTCCGCGACAGGTTTGTCGTTGTATTGCTCGACACGTGTCTCTCAGAAAAGCTTTGTTGATCCCCGAAGCTAACTCTGAAACAAGCTTGGGCGCAAACTCATAAGTCCGAGGAGACGCGGATAAGGAACACTCACTCGTACAGGCTACCTCGCAAGGCATGGTCAACATTGATACTGCGACTCAAACGTTTTCGCGACGGCCGGTCGAAGCCAAAATGCGCTCAACGGACGTGAAGTCAGAACGCTATCGTTGCATTCTGGTCTGTTTCTTCTGCGGCCGCGCATATCATCCACACTCAAAGTGCCCGGCAAAGAACTCCATCTGCAACTGCTGCGGTAAGAATGGTCATTTTGCTGCAGTTTGCCGCTCCAGGCAGTCGAGGCAGGCCAAACTCAATGCTACCCAAATGCATGCTCTCTAGTCTCCTGCTAAAGCCACGTATGTGAATGTCACAGTCGACAACTACACAGCTCAGTTCAAAGTAAATTCAGGGCCTGAGGTTTCCGCAGTTCCAAGTGACTTCACCGGAGTCCCGGCTGAGCTCGCCAAGGTAGATGCTACTTCGACAGGGCCTGGCGGCCAACCCCTGCGTTTTACAGGGTTCGTATTTGGCACGTCTATCTTGGCAAGGGAAGGCCAGCTTCCACCGTCTTTACGTTATTGAGTCACATTCAGTACCTTTGCTGGGCCTACCAGCCATCCAAGTTTTTAAAGTTGTTAAATATTCGGGTACGTTTAACAGTCCTGAGCCAACGCTTCATGCTGAGCTGTTCCGTGGCCTCGGCACGCTCAGAGATGAGTACACCATTCGCTTGAAATAAGATGTGCCATTCTCACTTAGTGCACCTCGATGGATGCCGATCCCGCTGCGTGAAGTTGTTCGGCAAGAAATTTGAAAACTCGAAAGCGACGGCATCATTCGCCGATTGATGAACCAACTCAGAGGTGCGCCCTTACTCGAGTGAATTCAGCGGAACCACTCATTTCTACATACCTTCCTGGTCGTCCCTGGGAAATTCTGGGAAACCTCTTTCATCACAACTCTGAAACCTTCTTGATGGTAATGGACTACTACTCCCGGTTCCCGGAGGTGATGACAGTGAAAAGTACAACAGCTGCAATGGTCATTGAGGTGCCCAAAAGCCTGTTCGCCCATCATGCGATACCGAAACTGGTTCAGACAATGGTACGCCCTTTTCTTCACTTGAATTTGCCGCATTCGCTGCATCTTATGGTTTCGACCACATCACCAGCAGCCCCCATTGCCCACAGTCTAACGGAGAAGCAGAGCTAATGATCCGGACTGTGAAAGACATCTTCCGTAAGGCAAACGATCCTCACTTGGCCCTTCTCAGCTATAGGGGTACACCAGGTGCGAGTGGCTTCAGCTCGGCTCAGCTCCGAATGGGAAGGCAACTAAGAACTCGATTCCCGAAATCGAATGAAAAGCTTCGTCCACACTGGCCCGAAAGGGAGGGGGTAGCCCTCAGAGATGATCTTACAAGAAAATGACTGCAAATGACTTCAATCGACGTCATCGTGTCGGGGATCTGCCATCACTTCAGTCCGGTGAACAGGTCTGGATTCGACCCGACCAGGTGCATGCTGCAGTTCTGAGCAAGGCACAGCGTCCATCCTCGTCGAAACGGAGCGAAGAACGATTTTAAATCGGAATTGTCTACACCTTGTTCCCTTTGTGCTGAGTACAGCAGATACCGCACTTCTCCAGTCTCATCCCCTAACTCAAGAGGCAGCAACACCTAAGCCACCGCCTGTTACAGCGGGACCTTCTTCATGACATGATGATGTGTTTACCCGTAGCGGCCGCCGTGTAATACCACCGGACTACTTGACCTTGTGACATGAGAGGGGGAGATGTTGGGTCACCACCTATGAACTTACCAGTGGCGCCCTCTAAGCTGAAGCCCAGCCAGGAAATGATCGGAATAAATCAGTTTTGTGTTTGGTTCTGGAGCGACGGGGTTGCTTGGCTCTCTCTCTCGGCCTCCCGGCACGACAGCACGGAAACACCCACATAACACCGCCCTTGCCAAATTTTCTTGCGGACCTTCTGGCAAAGGTTTGTACAAAAGCGAGCAAACATATATTGTAGTAGCATGTAGAAAGATTTTCACTTTGAGCAGCTGTTGCAACTATCATTCCCCACATGCGTTCATCTACATATCTGTGGAACAATAGCGTCGCAGGGTCACATTGTCAATCACAAAATCACTGCAACGCTTATATTAAAGGCCACTCATCAGATATGAGCCTATCCTATTGCCGGCATCATATAACACAGTTGCGTCAGAAATGAACTAGCCCGGCCTGATTCGCAGACATGGCTTATGCATGCAAGGCACCTCACACGCCTCAAGTGGATAGCAGCCGAGACCCCGACAAGCAGACATTATGGAAATCAGAAGGCACTTTTATTTGTTTTCAGCAAAAGGGTTTCAGTCCAAGTCCTGCAGTCTGATGGTGGCTTCAATATCCGAAGTGGCTGTGTTCTGCTAGCACCAACAGCTCTGAGTACAGGTTCTTCAGCAGGACAATGCCTCCACTGAGTATCATTCTAGGCACTGCACATTCGTGCGAAATGAAGCGAGCAAAAGCTGGCCATTTGGCATTCAAATATCCCTAAAACTTTAAGGCGTGAATTCCAAAGAAACAAGACTTACTGTAAGCATGTAGGTGTAAGCGGCCATGTCTTACAAGAAACTTCCATATAAATGAGGATAAAAAAACTACGTTGCTAACGCAACACCTCGCAACATATTAGAATCCTCAATCTATTTTTATTGGTCCCATTTTCTCCAAATTCTAGCTTGTTGCTGCCTTGTGCAAAACACAACTGGAAAATTCAAATGGTACAGTAAACGCCAAGTTCTTCCTGTTCTTCAAATCTTCCGCACCTCTCAAAGGTGCTCCTCGATTCGGCAGGCGACGTGCAGTTCACACACAAACACACAATGAGATGTAGGACGACGAGCTTGCAGTAACAAAACAAAAGTTAACTTTATATAACAAGAGCACGAAGGAATTGAACGGTGGCGCAATACGATAAACGGACACAGACAAGAAGTGGACACCACCTTCGGACACCTTGTCTGTGTCCGTTTTCCGTGTTGCGCCGCCGTTCAATTCCATCATGCACCAACTCGCCCCCCAGGGTTATTCTCAGGAACACGAAGCACAGGGTACAGAAAACTTATTCACACGAGGCAGTGAGACATACCACTTTACAAAACAGACTGGGCGAAAGACTAACTGCAAACTGAGCGCATCGCTCTTTTTACGACTTCTCAGTCGGGGCCTGCCTGTTACGCTGTCTTCTACGAGCGAGAATCAAACCAAAATCAGAACCAGAACCGTCGATGGCTGCGCGGCAAGCTCTTAAATAGCTAGCGCAGAAGCTTCTAGGCGCGGAGGAGGAACGGAAAACAGGTTAGCGCTGCCAAAGCTATGCCTCCTCCTTCGGCCCTCTGGAGGGGTCTCGAATTTACTCGAACATGGTCAGCACGCGTGTCCCTCCCGCGCGAAGCGAGCAGGGCCGGGACCGTCCGGGGGAATGCACGCGTGACTCCGCCCATGACGACGAGGGCGAGGAGGCGCAGCGCAGTGGCCGAGATTACGTAATCGGTCGCGTCGCGTTCTCGAAGCTTGTAGAACTTTCCATCGCCGTTTTCTGCGGCGTGCGCGCCGAAACATTAAAGAAAGGGCCACCGCGGCCTTACAGGTACCAGCTGGAACAAAAAGCTTTTGTTTTTGTTTACTGGGAGGTCAGGGTACCAATGCAGCGTGACCTCCGGGAAAGCGGAGAGGTAGGTGAGGAACTGCAGCGAGGAAGAGGCAAACAGGAACGGCGGACTGGCGAGGAGGGAGAGCGGCTGGACACAGGAAGCGGAGCGGTCTCGGCGCGAGGCGGCTCATAACGAGGTGAGAAACGGTAGGGGCTATAGTCGGAGTAGCAGTCATTGTAGGGGAAAGGTCGAAGTGTTGAGGACAAGCGGCTGCAGCACTGGCGAGAGATGTATTCCTACACGCGAGCACGTGAAACAGATCTGCCGATATTCAGGGCTACGCCACTCATGAGGATTGCGGTATCCGTATGCGTGTTGGTGAGGAAAGCATGCTGCCGGGCTAGTTGGTCACCCATTGACGATTGATAGCGCTCGTTTATCTTTGCGCTAAATATCTTGACTAAATACGTGTAGGCGCTGCGGGGCGTAGCGGAAGCAACCACGAGAGGGATGGGGCTCGATCTCTGGTGTTCCACGATGCGGCTACGGGGGAAATCAAATTTGGCAACCTGAAGGACGACGGCCTGAATAAGAGATAATCGCCAGGTTACATCCAGGTTGCTATCAGAGAAGGACGGGTTGGATGCATCATAAGTGAGTGGGTTCCAGTTCACGACGCACGATGCGAGTCACGTTTTCAGGATTTGAGGACTGCCTGGGTCGGCAGATCCTCGCACGTGGAGCTAGCGGTGGTGTTAGGGAGCGGGTCGAAGCGGTGCGCAATTCGTCGGTGCTTCGTCTGCTCGAAGCGTCGACAATTCTGCAGAATGGAGTCAGCCATAAAATAGTCCCGACAGAGTAGAAGGTAAATGCATCGTCGGCTATGCTTCTGAGGATGTGCCCCACCTTATCAGCTTCGGTCATATCTTCATCAACTTTACAGCACAGGGCCAAAACCACCCCAAAGTTTCTTGGATATATAGGTGATGTAAGACTCAGTAGACATATTCCCCACTTGTGGGTTTGCCCGGCACTGAAGCGGACGAGAATTCGGCACCTGGCGGCAGTGGGCCTTTCGCCGAACAACCCATCTTACATTGTTTGGACGCAGGGGCCTTATCGATCCCTCTTGAACTTTATTAGAACAGTAAACCATTTTCTTTTTGCATACTGTTTTATGGCCTGTGGTAATAAATAAGGTTATAAAAAAATGCCTGGATACGAGCAGCAAGGTCCTATCTTGGCGGCGGGCTGACGGCCAACAGGCCTTCCGAACAGATCACGAAGTTTTTCCTTGCATACATCCCAGGAGGGAATCTGCTTCGTGTTTCGAACTACACGCGTGTGGTGCTGATGAGATAGAAAATGACATTGGCCAGCATCAGCGTGATGCACCCACCTGTTGTGCTGGCTAACACGCTCATAAAGCGAGAGCCAGTCCTCGACATCCACCTCATCTGTACCGCAGAATGGGCCAGCGTTACGGGGGTGGGCCACGGCGACAGTTGGCATTGCAGAAGTAGATGGAGCCGCGTCGGTAGTCATCGCGACGATTCCGACGTGACGGCCGCTGCGAAGATCCAGCGTAGGGCCGTTTCTAACCCGCGACCTCCACCAAGATGTTACGGGGAAGTATTTATTGACACTTGTGCTGCGATGGGCGAAAGGGCGCATAGACTTCGAGGACCGTCCAGCATCCACACTGTCTGCGTCGTCTTCTAGAAAAGCACTTCATTGTTTACGCGTTCCTCGGTCGTCGTCTGTGAGTATACCACTTCGTCGGTCACGCGTTCCCCGGTAACAACCTTTGAAAATATTATTTGCTTCTACG
Source organism: Amblyomma maculatum (assembly GCA_023969395.1). NCBI lineage: Eukaryota > Metazoa > Arthropoda > Arachnida > Ixodida > Ixodidae > Amblyomma > Amblyomma maculatum. The sequence goes on along the minus strand of JAJIZL010046790.1, from coordinate 7,240 downwards.
CTAAGGTCTCCATCCTCGGGTAATGCCGTATAGCTATTCTGCAGCGAGATCTTGAATTCTGCCCTCCCCCTCACTGCTAATCGTTGGAATTTTCTTACTAAAATGTTCTGGTGGTTCCCTCTTCACATGTAGAATATTTTGAGAACTTACCATCCTGTGGTCACTGCATCACGTGAACATTTCCAATTACCTCAACATAATAATATCAGGGTTAGAGCACAATATGAAGTCAATTTCATTTTGTCTCCCCGTTAGGGCTTTTCCAAGTACAGTTCTGGTTCTTCCGTTTGTTGAAGGTATTCATGATTACGCTATTGCGTTATGCAAACTCTAGCTCCCCTCCGATTGATTGATTGAAAACTTTATTCAGTGCATGGGAGTTCTCGGAGTTGTGGGTGGTCCTCCTATTCCGGCAGCCCAGTGGCCTGCGCCGCAGCGTGGGCTCTGCGAACCAGTCCTCGTTGTTGGTCGGGGTCCTCACTGTGCAGAATGGCCTCCCACTGCTCCAAATGGGGATTAGGAAGTTTATCGATAAAGGGATTTAATTGGCATGCCCACACCATGTGAAAAGCCGTACCTATTTCTCCCCAGTGTGGGCACTCTGGTGTGTAAAGTGAGGGGTACCAAGATTCCTAGAACCAATGCCAGTCCCCCACTGCCTGCTCACCAGCCTGCTTTTCCCTACCTTGGATTCAAGTCACCCATTAAATAGTACACTGCATCTTTACATTCCCCATTGCCATTTCTACATCTTCGTAGAAGCTATCGACTGCTTGGTCATGACATGTAGGCCCCTAGGCCTGTGCAACCTTCAGTCTATGCCGCTAATTAAGCTTAATTATGATGCTTGCGACACTCTCACTAATGCTATAGAATTTCTCTATATCACAAGCTATATCCTTATTGACCAGGAACCCTACTCCTAGTTCTCTTCTCCCCGGTAAACATCGATAACACGTACATACACATCTGCCTTCAGGATAGTATATGCCTCATTTGGCCTCCTAACTTCACTACTGAAAGTACTCGCTGTGAACCTTGTTGCAAATTCGTGAGGGAATCTGCAAACAGAACGAAGAGGACGAAGACGTGGTTTGGGACTTGGGCGCGCTAAAAATAGAGACTGAGCCCCATGTTGGCAAATTGAGAATCGAGGGGGCAGCAGGGGATTAAAGATAGGCCGAGTATTTGCCCTTCGTCTTCCACGAGGGAATCGACGGCAATGAGGCAGCCGACAGGATAGCCCGATGGCATACTTCCGGGCACCTGCTCCGGCTGCCCCAAAGCCTTCAAGCCCACTCACATACGAGGAATAACGCAATACTTCAAATTAGAAATAAAACGATACGCAGAACCACACGTAGAACCACACGCAGAACCACACGGCCTGGACGAACATACAGACTAGGACATTCCTAAACCTAGCAAAGTACCACAACATCTGGCCCGAAAAATTAAAAAATAACACATGCACTGCATGCGGTCTCGGACATCCTTCACTTGATATGGAACTGCAAAGAGCAATTAGAGAAATATAAAGCTCGAGCACTCAACCAAGCGGAGTGGGAGGCAGAGCTGGCCCACACAGGTCTCTCTAAGCAGCTTAGCCTGCTCACCAAGGCCCGGGAGGCAGCCCAAGCCAATGGTATCCTGGACTGAAGAAATTACCCACGCAATTCCGTTAACCAATTAAAGTTCTCTCTCTCGCTCGCCCTCCTTCTATGTTTTGTTGGCGAAACCCGGTCGGGTAATGTGAGCTGCTCCATCGATCCTTCCTGGGGGTTGCAAGAGGAATGACAACGGCCTTCCAGGAAGATAACAGGAGCTGAGTCATCGAACCCTACCGGACAGAGAAAAGGGCTTCAGCGATATATCACGGACCGCATCATGAGGAAGCACGTGATTCAACATTTTCTGTCCCGGCTCTGCCATCTACTAGTCTACTAGAATCGAACGAATGGACTTTTCTTGACCTAAAGCTTCTACACGCCATACTATAAAGCTGCAACGACGGTCTGCGCGTTCTAAATGAGAAAATGCATATTTTTAAAATTGACGTTTGTGCAGAAGGCGTCACAGCTGTACAGGAGTACGAGGAGATTGATAGACGAATGATGATGCTCTTCAGCCGACACATCGAGGGTCTTCAGGCGCCTACTCCAGTCGTCGACAGCCGCCACTTTACGAAGACAGCAGATGAACTCCCTACAGCAGCTACGTCCCCTATGAACGCAAATTTACCGGAAATTTTACACAACCAACTTTCGACTTAACCACCAATTCTGCCATTTAGCTTAAAGAGAGGCAAGTTTTAAGAGCCTCCGTTTCACGCCGAAGCCAGATTTTCATGTATTCGAGTCAACCTCAAAGGCATCTACGGAGGAAGCACAGTACAACGAGGCATCGCAAAAATTCATTGATAAGAGTGGTTTTAAGTGGTCCCAGTGTGATGTCAGCATTCACAGAGGAGCAGCTACCGTGCAGTGGGAAACACCTTTGGGCCAGACGTATTGCAATCACGAACCTAAATAAAACTTGAAATTTCTCCAACCAACACTTTAATTTTTAGGAGCAGCTACCGTGCAGTGGGAAGTACTCCAAGAAAAGAGGGAATTCGAGTGGCGCACAAGCCTTCAAACACTTTGGGGAGCCTGCTACCCTTCCCCAAAGATCGACCACCAAGAGAAAGAGCCCAAGGCATTGTCTACAAAATTCCCTGCGCCAACTGCGATGCTAGCTACATTGGCGAAACAAAAAACCTAAAAGAAAGAATTCGGCAACACAAGAACGATGTACGAAATTTTTCAAGAGAACGCAACCCCGTAGCTGAACATTCAGAAGATTCCGACCACAGAATAAATTTCGAAGAAACGTTCATCCTGGAGACCGAGACCAATTACCGCAAAAGACGCCTCCTCGAGTCATGGCACATACAGTCGACCGCAAATAACATCAACCGGACAATAGGCAACCTCCCTGCTGTATACTTGCAAGGTCTTCGCTCTCTCCTGGCCACTTCACAGAAGAAAAAAGTCGCCAGCGAGCACACCTGCACCTGCGGCACCCTCACTCGTCTAAACCCCCCTCCTTCCTTCTCATTTCTTTCACACACATCTCACCCCCTCCCCTTTTCCCCCCCCCCCACCTTCTTCTCCCTCCGACCATTCCTTTACTTATAGCTGCACGCAGCCCCGCGTCATGCACCCCTGAAGAAGGAGCCGAGCCGGCTCCGAAACGTCGGGTTTTATAAAATAAAAGTGTTGGTTGGAGAAATTTCAAGTTTTATTTAGTTATCAACCCAATCACACAGGCAAATCTGTCGAAATGTTTAGCTTTCAATCACGAACCTACCCAGATGGGGCTCTCATACAGCAATAGATGGATTTATTGAAAGGAAAAGGCTTGCCCGAATAATTCAGATCTGCTACTCTGCACTGGGGAAGGGGAAGGAGAGAAGAAAGAAGGTCATGATGTGGGAGAAGGCATATGAATATATATACAGACACAGCAGCTTGCTGTACAGCAAAGAAAGCATTGAGCCAGTTGCACGCTTTGAACGGCGGGCACACGCTTCTGTCCTGTCTAAAAATGAGATTGTTTTAGGACCGCCATCAGAATAAGCCTTTGAAAGAGCACAACATTTTGATCATGTATGATGACACATCCTTGGAGCGAGAATCCAAAAGAATCCAGAACAACAGAAAAAGACGGAAGTGCATTCACTGGCTCTGTGCACGACAAAGAAAGCAAACAACGGAGAGCCTCCCTCGAAGAACTCAGAAGTGGAACTTTTGAAAATAACGTGCGAACGACGCCTCGATAACGGTTCTAGCAGACACGCCTACTTTTGTAGAGCTTGTGAAAAAGGCCTAGGTGACAAACGAAATTCTTGTTTGTAATGTTATTGCAAACGAAAGAACGAGGTCGGGCAATGCCGCAAGCACGTATGCAGTGCGCAAGGAAGACGAAGAAAGGCAACAAATCATCGAACAGCCTGGTGGCGGTAAGCGTTTCGCAGGCACAGGAAGAAAGCCAGTGCGCAGACAAAGAACCCTGAGCATTGTGTGTTGTGCTAGAGTACGTGTATCAGCGATGATGTTACAACTATCAAGTGGACCACGAAGCGCCGGAGCAGTCAACGATGTATCGCGGTCACTCAGCGCCGACGAATCAGTGCAGTCGGTTGGTGGGTGTAGAGCAGAAGGATGTTCGGAAGAAGTTGGACAGAGTGCAGGCTGCGGTGTGCGATTCGGACCTGCGCTGTAACGCCCTACGGATCCATCTTGTTTTGCACAGTTGGTGTTCTGTTGTGGAAGCTGAAAGCTGACCTTCGTGGAGTATAGGGAGCTTGCATTAAGCAATGCATGCTGGGTAATCCGCCGTAATGTCGCTGGCAGCTGCAGATGGCGGGCAGTGCTGCCAGGCTGAATTGAGCAAGTGCCTTGTCGTTTTCGATGTTTCACCAAGCAAACACACGGCTTTTCTTGCGCTGCCCTTACGTGCGTGCAATCCGCCCTTTGCGCGAGTTTTCTGCGCATGCGCGAAGTCGTAGCGGCGACCGATGGAAACACATTGGACGGCGTCGACGGCGTTTCTCGGCGCCGCCAGTGCACGGGGGCTGGCGGCACCGGGCGGCACGGTGAACGTCGCAGGCTTGGCAAAGCGATGCCAACCACATCTCCCGCATACGGTTGCCACTCTCTAGGCGTGCCGGGATGTAAGACGCGTTTTTTCAGGTTTCCTTCGGCGAGCCGCGACCAACAACGACGTGAAGCTTGAATTAAGGCGGGGGTCCCACGGTGGCCATCTTGGAATTAGTTCAAATTCTGCCACCAGGCTACGCCACTGATTCAGGACTGAGAAAGTGCCTATCGGCCTTGCCCCCAGTTGGCCGAGGGGCCCAACCATTGCTTTGTAGAGAAGCTTTCTTTTGTTGGAGGGTGGGTTTTCAAAGCCCCATTCTTCTCCCAGCCTGCGCAGGGGGAAGCGTTCACCTGTTCTTAGCTTGACTACTGCGGATAGCAGGACTGCGGGGTGCTAGCTTGCCTTACCACGGCTGAACTTGAGCGGCGACGCGGACCGCCGCCGCTCGATTCGGCCATGACCGAATGTGCGTAACGTAAATGAAAAGTACCACCTCGTTTTGTTGTTCACTGTTCTGGATAGAGTGGAAGCTTGAGCGAGTTGATGATACATCGTCGATATATGTTCAGGATAGCTCAAGTGTATACCAAAAATGGAAGATGGAAGATATTTATGTGGCCTTTGTATACTATACTTTGACTCACAAGAGATTTGCACCATTGCTAAAGGCAGGGGCTCCCTGGCCCATTCAAATGCGCACTGTAATAGGTAATTGTGCTCCGACGCACCCCTCGAATCGGCAAGGGCGACAGTGGGAGCACAATTACCTATTATAGGTGGTGTGGATAGTGGTTATTCAAACAAAAGGAAGGAAAAGAGTGCTGCCGGCCCCTTCAACTGCTATCTAAAATCTGAAGCGCCCAAGCTGCAGCCGGCGGGAAAGCAAAATGATGGGGAGAGGAAAGCGAGGGGAAGTGCAGAGGGGAGCTATAACAAGAAATTACAGGGGGAGCTTTGTACATTAGTTACAAAGTACAAAAAAAAGGGAAACGCGTTTGCCTCGCTCGCGCGCAAGTGTCCAAGTGCTCTTAGTCCATGGCGCCCCGGCCTTTCACAGTACTAAAAACATTTTGTGAGACGAAGTATACATCTTTGGTGGTTTTGTCATGAACTCTGGCTGAAATCGACACCTGTATTGTCTTTCCTTTGATACCCATCTTTTGAGCTGTTATCGCTTTTGAAGTTATGGCATTTATAGTAGGATATTCTTGCGAGCTCTCTGGTGCAGAACTACTTTTATCAAACGTTATTGCACATAATAAAATTGCAATAAAGTCGGTTTCAATCAACAGTAATCATTTTCTTTTTTCTTTTTTTTTTTTTTAGTTCGGGCTTTTCTAACCATAGAAACTGACGTTGGTAACCTAATGAGCTGAGAAAAGGGCGATGGCCAATTTCATTTTACCTTAGAGAGGACAGTCGGCATTGCGAAATAGGTGTGAAATACCTACCAAAAGGGTAAGCACCACGCAGCTGCCGCAATGCATTCAGGCTAAATTTTGGGGGAAATGAATTGGAGAGGGGAGGGTAGCAGACAGTTATGAGGCAACGTCACCAGTAGAAGCGGGTTAGTTTCGCAAGCGCGTTAGACCGCTCCTTCTCGACCCTACCCCTTTGAATCTCCTCTGTACTCTTCATTGGTTAGATGTACGTCTTTGCTGCATTGCGAATCCAGTGTACTTTCTATATATTTATTTACTTATTTATTTATTCACTACCAGCATCACCTGCTTTCATAACAAGCATAGAACGGCAATCACTCGTGCTAACCACGGTAAAAATGCATAACTGGCTGCCACTGAGGCATTCTTTGGAGTGAAAGGATTCGTTTCTGTCGTTGTATGTGCAACAAAATAATAATGCAAGACGCCCTTCGGTTACTTACTGCCCCTAGAATTTGTCCGGACATGTACTTCCTCGCGCTGCCCTGATGTGGCCATTTGGCGTGCTGAACAGCTTTCTTTTGTTTTTGTTTTTAGAGCCCAGCTCTTTGGCGCCCGTTCCTGCGTTTCGCGTCGCCGTCTGCGTTGTCCCTCGTAACCAGCTCCGCAGCCAGGGCAGCGCACGCTCCTGCCACCATTCGCCGCTGCGTGTCCCCCCCCTTTTTTCTTTGTGGCGGCGACGGTGTTTTCCGGTGTAAGTGGATCGCGGTGCATACATCCTAAGCCGAAACGCAGAGCCACGTTGACTTGACTCGCTAGCGGCGTCAGCGGCATCAGTCAGTCGCTGCTATCTCTTCGCTGCGCAACGCTCCTACAGGTCATTACGCTGCATTACGCGAACTCCTGATCCACAAAGCTTCCTTCATGACAGTCAAGAACTGTTAGTGGAGTGTTTCTTGAAGAAATACGTGTGAAAAATAAAATAAAAAAGTTGTCTTTGCCTCAATCTATCGAAAAGCTGGAACAGCCAATGAGATATGCTCAAATTTCGCATTAGGAAGTAACGTAATCGTCGATAATTTTTCTGTTGTAATAAAAGTAGAAAAAAAAACGCGCGCGCTGATATATGTGGGTGTGCGTACTTTCCTTTTCATAACGCGCTGACCGCTTTCTTTTTTCCCTGGTGGGGGTGGGGGGGGGGGGGGGGGGGGGGG
>JAJIZL010046789.1:33929-48088 GCA_023969395.1 Amblyomma maculatum | reverse complement strand
GCAGCATGGCGGCGTCGAGCGACGGCAACACGCGACCCATCAGGCCCACCAATGTCAGCATGGCGCAGTATACGCAGGCGCCTTCCTTGTCTCCGAAAACTAAAGGCAGCAGGTAGACGGGCATGAGCAACTCGATGCAATCCCGGAAGCTGCGATCCTTCCGCTGCACCTCCGGGTCCTGAGTCATTGAGCTCCTTTCAACGCTGTCACCTGGACGGTTCGTAGACGCCGTCCGTGCGCCGGCGTCCGAGGCCATGGCTGAGGCTGAGTCTGGTATTTCAACGAAGGACGAGGATCGTATGATGTCGGCAATAGTCAATCTTGGAAATGGAGCTCCGAGGTAGGGCCGCACGGTCTTCTTCTTCTTCTTCTTCTTCTGCCTTGATAACTGGCACATACCCACGAAGCAGGATTGGCCAGGGTTCAGTGTGGACTGCCACATTTCCTACGCATACTGAATTAGTGCATTAAAGTAAGATTTAAGATCACAAAATTGATTGAAAGGAAAAAACTACGAAGCAAAAATTTGGAATACAATTAGCAAGGGAATCTGGCCGCACGGTCTCGATCGAAAGTCACGAGACGGCGATCCGCGTGCCTGCCTCTCCGTCTGTTTCTTTGCCATCATTCATACAAGTCTAGCCTATGTATATTTTCCGCATATTAGACTGATCCGGCACAACAATGGAGCCGACATACACGACGCCGACAGCACACTTCACAAACGAAACTACATTTTTTATCCCATTCGTTTCTTTTTGATCTTGTTGGGGTCCGTTTACAACACAAAAGCAAGTTTTGGGGGACGGAAAACACCACCGCTACTTTGAACTTTGTTGCAACGTGCTTCAAATTATGCACTATCTGATGGGTATAAGGGATCCCGATTGGTATACTTACTGTTTGATAGCTTCACCTGCAGTACTATTCTTATAACTATGTTTTCTCAACTTTTTCAGTGAGGCTTCATCGACTGCGGTCATAATCGAAGTTCGATACTCAGCCTGTTCCAACTTCTGAACCTGTGCCTGAAAGCTTTCCTCTACTTTATGGCAATATAATTTTTTCAATGAAGCGTTAAGGCACATTTGAGCGACCGCTCGCCTAAAAGTTTGCGTAAACCTTTTTGGGCGTGAATGCATTACATCTTGCAAACGCTCTTTTCATTGGGGGTTACGGTAATATCTAAAAACGGCAACTCCAGTGTCTTGGGCAAGTTCATGGGTGTAATCCAAACAGTTTCCAATTTGTTTAAAACTAGACAAAATTTCTTCCTTTATCTGTGGACACAACTTTGTTCCCGTTTGCCTTAAAATAATATAAATCCCGTCAACACATCTAAAGGTCTTCAGCCCTTCAGTGTCGTCAAAGGCTTGAGTCCAGGTGTTGTCCAATTCAGCTAGAAAGATATTACAATGCACAGGATCCAATACAAATTTCCCATTTTTGAACGAACAGTTGATTTTGATATGTGAGAACAATACAGGATACTCAGTACAGAATCGGTAGTAATGTAATTTTACCTAAATTTGGGGCCGACATTTTTTGGATTGTAACTCCGCATGGTAGACCACTATCTCGGATTCCGAATCCGCAACTATGCCGCCATCTTGCATTATGAAGTCATTGCCGCATGATTCTAAAGCAGGCCCCCATCTCGGATAGTGACAGCATGTGGCGGGTTGCCGTCTTAGATTAGGAACTATATGCTGCCGTCTTGGATTATGACGTGCCACATGATCACTAACTACGCCACCATATTGAATTGTGACGTGGCAGCCATACTGGATTCCGAATCAGGAACTAAGCCGCCGTCTTGAATTACAATGTAAGTGTCACGTGATGACTAATTACGCCGCTATATTGGCTTGTGACGTCACGTGATAGGCAGTCATATTGGATTCCGAATCAGGAACTATGCCACCGTCTTGGATTATGACGTAAGCGTCACGTAATCACGAACTACGCCGCCATATTGGCGACATCACATGACCTATAGTGGCCGCCATCTTGGGTGGCACCACGTGACCTAGGATGCATTACATCTTTGCATTACATCTTTGCCGTCATCTTGGTTGACTAGGGTGACAACCCACCACAGTGAATACTGCTTCGGGATTAAGAATTTCTAACTCAAGTTCTTGGTGAATACGTGACATACCCAAACAAACCGACGCGAGATCGCCACACGTGAGAAGAGCTAACTTTCTTGAAATCGGTACGTTGTACCAAAATGGCGGCGCAGCCCGGCGTGTCACCACGCTTAAAGGCCCACTGTCCACCCTCCGGTCGAAAATATTTTCTTCCCCGGTGACTGTGAGACTTCGCCCCTGGAACGCAAGGCCGCAAAATGTTTTTGAAAAGAGTAACTAATAACGCAGTTACAGCCACCTCAATCACCCGATTCTATCCTGCCTCTCTCCTTCCGTTCCCTCTCAAAGGTTTTTCACTCTCCTGCCCGAGGTCGTCTAGCCTCCGCAATACAAATTCCCCTTCCTCCTCCGCGTTTGGCGGGAGGTGGGGCGTGGCTCTTCGCGAGCGCGAAAAAAAACGGTCGAGGGAGCGCGCGCCGCTGGATTCAGTCTGGCCGTGGCGAGGGAAAAGCGCGCTGCAAGCGGTAGGCACCCATCCTTCTCCCGTCAGTCAGCTAGACGGACCAATGGACGTCGTTCCCGATACGTACGTCGTTATCGGGGCCCGTCGGGCCAGCGCAGGGAGCGGTGAAGCTGGCTTCTCAAAGGAGAGCATGAGGGAGCTTTGAATTGTATTTTCGATGCTTTGCGGCGCGCGTGTCGCTGTAGAATTTTGCACAGACTATCTCCGGTACCTGATCGAAACACTGGGCTCCTTTTCTTAAAAGGGCCTTCCCTGGACAGTGGCCCTTTAACCGAGTGACGCCTAACTATTGCCGCGAACTGTTTAAATCTTTATTTGTTCCTGTTAGACAGCCGCTGGCATGCGGCCTTATCATTGTTATTCTGGCGCACTTATCAATTCTGTAACCCGCGTTTGTTCATGCTCGTCGTCGCCATACGACGCGTTATGATTTTCTTTGTCGCGAACGATGCGCCGAGATCTGGGTCGAAGATTCCGATCACTCGCGTATGCTTTTATAATGTTGCAGGTTGGGCTACTAGCAGTTTGCGACGTTATCTAGATTGTTCTGAGCAGCCTTTAAATTGAGCATTGACGAGTGCGACGGGTATTCTTTGTTCGACGATCGACGAGCACGTTTGTTGCTATCGCCGCCGCCAAGTTGCTTAGTACTTTTGCAGGCGCAAGTCAGCCCAATAGAGAGTTTCTCTAGTGCAATCACTGACTCTTAATTTGTGTCATCGACCTTGTCACCACCACGTGATTTCTGGTGGAGGTGCTGCCCTTGATCCTTCAAGTGGAGACCCCAGCCTTGTTCCTGTCACCCTGGGGGACCAGCCAACAGGTCACCGAGCCAGCCGCCGACTTCAAGGGCAACAACCCGAACACAGTCGGCTGCCTGACTCCGTTCGACACCTGAAGGTATTATCTTTGAAAATGGTCCAGTCAACAGCACCAGTTGTTTTGGTGCAGCCCCGCGAGCCCCCCATCTTCCAAGGACTTCCCTCTGAAGATGCGTAGGACTGTATGGACCTCTTCGACCGTGTGGCAGAATTCAATGGCTGGAACGACGAAGCGAAGGTAAGGCAAGTCTATTTTGCTCTTCAAGGATCTGCCCCTATATGGTTCGAAAATCACGAGGCAGCTTTGAAGGATTGGGAGATCTTCAAGAAAGAGTTTTTGACTGCCTTTGCAAGTGTCGTTCGGAAGGAGAGAGCCAAGGTCATCCTTCAATCAAGACTTCAACTCCCAAGCGAGCCCGTCCGGGTCTACATAGAGGAGATGAAGCGCCTCTTTCGCCGCGCCAACCCTAACATGACCGAAGGAGTGAAATTTTTAATGCGAGGCGGTTAATAAGTCGCTTTTTGCAGGACCTGTCCGGAACCCGCCGAAAACTGTGGACGAATTAGAAAGTGAAGCATCGGCCATCGAGAAGACGTTGGACACCCGGATACGCACTAAGAGCGACCACTTCAACCCGACTACTCAAGCCACTACCACAGTGCATCTGCAAGCGGAGAAACCCTTGACGACCTAATCCGTGAGATCGTCCGAGAGGAACTTCGTCGCTTACTGCCATCATTCCAATAACCCCAGGTTGCGACGCTCGCGGACGTCGTCCGTGAAGAAGTCCAGCAGGAGCTGGGCGTTCCTCAAGCGACGGCTGCGACAGTTCCAGCACAAGAGGCAACAGCGATGAACTACGCTTCTACATGACGTCGCCGTGCGCCTCGACGTAATGACTTTCCAAGCCCTCGCCACTACCGTTCTGTTCCTGAAAGCCGCCCCTTGGCCCCCGCCCGCCAAGCCTACCAACGATCCCCAAGCCCCAGGATGTGCGACGCCTGGAGGAATGCGAACAACAGGCCATTATGCCTCCACTGGGGTCAGGCCGGCCACGTTCTACGCCACTGCCCGTACCGACGAATCGGCCTCCGTGAATTTGCAGTCGACGCCCCACGACCCCGCCCCGGTGAACGACCTTAAGAAATCGAGAACTACCTACGTAGCGGTGAGTTGACGTCAATAACCTGTCGATTCAGGTCCCCATCGCCGTATAGGGCCCGATTTTCGTCGCCAGGCCGCAGCTACGATGACAGTGTGCGAGGAAGGTCCCCAAGCCCTCGTAGGGGAAACTAAAGGTAGCAACCTTTGGAGGTGAGGTTGCCATACCGCGAACGAACGAATATCCTCCACCGCCGACAACGAGTAACGACGACGCCGCTATGACGCCCATATTACTTGTGAAGAGGCCCTCGACACGCCCAGACTTCAAGGTGACACCGCCGCTACGCCCGACGTCAACATCCAAGACGACACGACCAAACTTCAAGCTACCACTGCCGCCCAGCGAAGTGACGACGATGTGTCCCGGCCGCGACCTCAGCACGACACGAAGCAGAGATCGAACACCAAATCCAACGTGCAATACTAGGACGCGAACAAGCGACCTTGAGATTGCTGTCGACGGACGCACGGTCACCGCCCTAGTAGACACCGGTGCCGACTACTCTGTCATCAATTGAGCTTTCGCTGCCCAGCTCAAGAAAGTGACGACCACTTGGGACGGCCCGCTAATCCGCACCGCTGGTGGTAACCTTATTACGCCATCGGGGCGATGCACCGCAATGGTTACAGTAAATGGACGTACCTACCCTACCAGCTTCGTCGTCCTACAGCACTGTTCCCGCGGTGTGATTATGGGCATGGATTTTCTGAACGATCATCGACCTCCGATCCAAACTCATCAAGCTCTCGACCGACAAAGCCATACCTACTAATGAGAACTTCGACGCATCACGTCGCTCTCAACGTCCTCAACGGAGAATTGACCATACCGCCCCAATCAAGCGTCATCGTCCCTGTGGTTACAACAGAAGTCGAAATCACGGAAGGGGTTGTCGAAGGAAACACTCAGTTGTTACTGGATAGAGGACTTGGCATCGCAAGAGGCATCATCCGTTTCCGTCATGGACAAGCTGATGTGCTCGTCACGAACTTCATCGACGAATACCGGCACCTGAACAAGGGCATGACGATTGCTTTCCTTGACGAGCTAGCGGACACCCGAGAAGTCTTCGCGCTTCCCAGCCAACTTGAAGACGATGCACCCAACCGAGCCTAGCAGCACAATTTCGACATTAATCCAGCGCTCCCCCGAGACAGACAAGACCGGATTCGCACTTTTCTTGAAAACTACAGCGAATGCTTTTCTTCAGCGTCGAAGGTGTGGCAGACTCCGTTGGCAAAGCATGGCATCATCCCGGACGAAACCACTCGACCGCTACGTCAAAGCGCTTACCGTGTATCGCCACGAGAACGCCAGGCCATACGCGATCAAGTTGAGGAAATGCTGCGTGATGACGTGATTCAGCCATATGGGCGGCATCAGTCATTTTGGTGAAGAAGAAAGATGGCACACTTCGTTTCTGCGTCGATTACCGCCGCTTGAATAGCATAACTAAGAAGGATGTCTACCCACTTCCACGAACCGACGACACACTGGATCGGCTCTGCAATGCAAGGTACCTCTCATCGATGGACCTGAAGAGCAGATATTGGCAATTTCGGTCGACGAAAGAGATCGCGAGAAGACAGCATTCATCACACTGGACGGCCTTTTCGAGTTCAAGGTGATGCCATTTGGCCTCTGCTCCGCACCAGCGACGTTTCAACAAGTATTGGACACTGTGCTGGCGGGCTTGAAGTGGCAGGTGTGCCTGGTATGCTTAGATGATGTCGTTGTTTTCTCGTCAAACTTTGAAGACCACCTGAAACGGCTGCAGACAGTGTTGGAAGCCATCAAATCATTGGGACTAACGTTCAAACCAGAGAAGTGTCACTTCGCCTACGAGTAACTGCGGTTCCTAGGTCACGTTGTTAGCAAGGATGGTGTTCGGCCAGACCTGGAGAAAACAGCTGCAATCGCACAATTTCCACCGCCTGCTGACAAGAAAGCCGTGCGCAGGTTCCTCGGGCTGTGCGCTTATTATCGACGATTTGTTAGAACTTTTTCGCACATCGCCGAACCGTTGACGCAGCTTACAAAGGCTGACGTACCTTTTAAATGGGAAGCGCCGCAAGGAGCAGCCTTCGACGAACTTAAGCGCCGCCTGCAGTCCCCTCCTGTCCTTGGACACTTTGATGAAAGCGCCGAGACCGAAATTCACACCGACGCAAGCAGTTTGGGCCTAGGAGCCGTTTTCGTCCAGAAGAGTGCCGGACTGGAGAAAGTAATTGCCTACGCTAGCAGGTCCCTCACTAAAGCCGAAGTCAATTAGCAACGACTTTCCACTCGAGTCGATGAACCCCCTAAGAGTAGTCTGCTACTATACGCTGGGCGAACTCACTCCGCCGAGCATTGACGCTTCGCCCGCCCTCTCAAATATTCGCATTGCTCTCTGTCACGCCTCTCTCATCAAACTGAAGAGAGGAAGCTCATGAATCGGAAACTTCAGGGAGCTGTTAAAAATTGAACACTTCTCCTCATCGCCGTTCTTTTTACCTCCCTGTCCACATTTTCCTTTACGTTATTAGGAAAACCAATGGAAAGAAATGTCTTGGCATGCGTAGCTTTACTCAAGAAATAGCACTGCAGGCATTGAGCGTCATTTTGCTGAATACATTTTTTTAATATTGAAGGGTAAGCAGCTTCAGCATTTTTGTTGCAACCGCGGAAACCAACATCTAGTGCTGTGGCGTCTGAGCAAAACAAACTTGTGATGTCTCAGCGTCAGTCTGTCGCCAAGAGGGGATATGGAACTTGACCAGTAGCCCTCAGCGCGAGCAGGCGAGCCTCTTCTCACAGCAAAGGTTTCGAAACCACGTCATCACCGAGGCTTCACCTGCGTGAACATGACGTCATGAGGGCTGTTCTGACAGAAACCGAATTTGATGGTAAAATATGCGACATATATGTTCGTTGGTAGGTATGTAGAGCTTCCTATAATTAAGACGCTGCGCTTGGGCTATCAGAAACGCTCAGCCGAGCAACTCCAGATTAATTTCGACCTGCCTAGACCTCATTAACATGCACATACGACGCAGATCTCGAGGACGTTTTTCTAACTGTACCATACTTTGAACATTGGGCTCGGCAGCGAAATACCAAAGTCACAGTGACGTTGCAGCTGGTGGTATAAAAACTGGCTCGTAATTAGTGACGTTACACTCTGACTCTGATTTTCGTTATTGCCCTTTTCAAAACTAATACGTATTGAGATCGGACGAGCTGCGGAGACCTCCGCGCCGGATCTTAAGAACGGCGACAACGGATCGAGACTGGAAGCAGGTGCCTCGCACCCCCTCCCCCCCCTCCTCCCCCACGCAAGATCTGGGAATCGTCCGGCTATGGGAGCCCACCTTTGGGACAGTGAGACGCTCTTGAATGCACCTGACAAGGGCCAGCCGAAGGGAGCAGTTCGTCACCCGGTGGCAATTACCGTGTTGGGTCGCGCCAAGAAGTCGGCGACCGGAGAAAAAAGAGGAAACAACTAATTTCCGGTCCCTTCAAGTGTCTAGCACCGCTACGGAGAGCTGACGTGCTTTCTTCCCTTTCGTCTCATGGTGAGCCAAGGGTACAGCTTTCGGCCACGTTGCCTCTTTGAGTGCCGCCCGGCGACGTCGGGACCGAAGAGCCCAGGTGTAAGCACGGACAAGTGGCTGAGTCCATCTATGCTGTCTGGACGGCCACCCCCTCACCCTCAAAGTCGGAGGGGCATGTCAACGAGTGCGAGCAGTGTTGATGTGAGTGTGTGAGAACGAGGTGACGGAAGACACTCCCTCATAATCTGGCCCGCCACTCATCTAAGGAACATAGGAAATTAACCCTATATAAACTTGCTACAAGTGTGTTTCATGGGCCATAAAAAGGAGACTACTCCTGTAGTCAGCCTGCGACTAACAAAAGATTAGCATGTAATTACTGCATATAAGCTTTTCCATCGCACTTCATGTTCGTTTCCAGCCGCCTCGTCCTTCTTCCTGCCCCGACAAATCAACCGGGCCTATAACACGCAGCCTGGGTCACGACAACTGGATGGCAGCTGTGGGATGGTCTGTGTGGCGTCCTGGCTTCGGTTTAGTGAGTGTGTCGCCATCTTTCCTTGAGTTTTGTCAGGCTTAACATAAGGTGTTCTTCCTGGTAAGGAATGTTGGTTGTAGCAGTATGTTTGATTTTGAACCTTGCTTTCAACCAGCGTACTTCTGAGAGACTTGCGGTCAAAAATAGGGGCACTCATGGACTGCACAAAGCTGCGGATAACAGAGCTAACCTTGATATGTGAGGAATTGGGGATTGATTGCGGGAAAGTGAGAAAAAACTGCAGATTGTCAGCGCGATTGAAAGACTCTGTTTTGAAGACCAGGATATTCTGGAAATGCTGGGAGGAGATGAACTGCAAAGCGCGAAAGAAAATTGAGGAAAGAAAAAGAAAAGAAGAAATTGAGGAAAGTAAAAGGAAAGAGGAAATGGAGCTAGAGACTAAGCGATTGGACGTGAGGCTCGCGGAAGCACAGGCAGAAGTGGCGAAAGCGGACAGGGCCGCTGTTGCGAACCGTCAGACATCCAAGCCGCATAAAATGAAAGACTTTTGTCAGCTTTCACAATGGGTGAGAATATCGGGCTCTTCCTTGTCAACTTCGAGCGCATATGCGAGAAAAACGAAATTCTTCATTCCACCTGGCCCCAGCACCTCTTGACCGTTTTACCGTGCGAGGCGGCCGACGTGCTTGCTCGGCTTACCAAAGAGGAGGCGGACGATTACAATAAAGTAAAAGCAACTTTGCTTAACAAATTGCGATTCTCAGCCGAAGCCTTCCGTCGGTGGTTCAGAAAAGCAGTGAAACGGCCTTCTGAATATTTTCCGGATTTTGCTTAAACTCTCAAGGCAAATCTTATCGAATGGCTCAAGGCCGCCAGGAGGTCTATGATGAGTGTGAAAAGGTCGTCGGTGAGATCTGTTTAGAACAATTTTACAATTGTCTGGATGAGGAAAAACGGCTTTGGGTGCAAGACAGGCCCGAAAAGAAAAGCTTGGGATGCGCTGCCAAATTCGCAGAAGGGTCAAGTCAGGCGCGACGCAGGGAGAAAGGGAATGCTGGCAGTCGCAAAGCCTCAAAGATTTCATGTGGCATCCGTCGCAGAACGAGAGCCGAGTACCCCCCACGCGGTGAAGGGACAAAAGACGGGCACCACGAAAACGGCGCAGCTATGAGAAACGAGGTTGACAAAGAAAGCAGGGAGAAGGACCGTGCTAAAATCTTTGAGGCGAGGAAACTTGCAGTTTCCTCGAGCCCGGGCTCGCGTGCGGCTGTCGAAGGGCAAAGGTAGTTTTTTCGCTCACCATCCTAGACGAGGAAAACATGCGCTTGATGGAGCCGCACATGCGTGAAATGACCGCAAATGGGAAGCATTGTCATGGTCTGCGCGACTCCACCACCACGATGGATGTGATGCACCCCGCGCCCGTTTCAACACAGGATTTCACAGGCGTGTGGGCGTGAGTCATACAAGTGGCGCAGTAAGACAGTGTTTGCTTGCCTGTTGCATGCGTTAGAATTGAGGGCCAGTTCGGAATGCTGCATACAGAGGCGGCGGTGTCAGTAACTTTGCCAGAGCAGTGCCCTTACCTCTTTTCTAACCGCACAAAGGACCAACTAAAGAAAATTGGCTTGGGCTATGGGGATCGTTCTGTGCACGCGCTTACGCGTTCTAAAGCCCGCGAAATCGCAGCCCAGGCAGATAATTCGGGTGAAGGTGAACAGCATGCAATCTGCGAGGGCAGTCCTGACGTAGATGCCGCGGCGGTTCCTTTCGAGAATGTCAAGACTTCTGTGCCGCCTAGTAAGTCCAGTGAGGAATTTGAAACCTCTCTGTTGCCTCCCCAATTGGTCAGCTTCCCTGACCTTATAAGGGTGCACCGAGATGCCATAGCGGCTGAACAGGCGAGCGATAACACTCTCGAAATTTTGAAGTGTCAGGTTGGTGAAGGACTGGCGAGAAAGAGCATTGCTCTGAAGGTGCGCGTAGGAATAATCTACAGGCAGTACAAAGACACCAAAGACATGCACTACGAATAGCTAGTAGTGCCACAAAATTATCGGACAAGTATCCTAAAGCTTTGTCATGAAAGCGACTGGTCCGGTCATCTCGGCTTCAAGAAAGAAATGCTCTACTGTTGAGAGAATTTCATTGACCAGGGTGTTTTAAGGGTGTTGAGAGGTTTGTGCAGATGTGTGACACTTGTCAAAGGGTGGGGAAATCACAGGATAAACCAAAGGCACCTCTGAAACTTGTGCCACTGATCAGCGAGCCGTTCCGGTGATTTGTGGTGGATGTTGTCCGTCCACTACCTGTGATCGCTTCTGGCTAACGCTACATCTCAACGATCATCTGCCCAGCGACGAAGTTTCCTGAGGCGATTCCCCTGAAGGAGCTGAACTCGGTAGGAATTGTCGACGGTCTATTGCAGATGTTTTCTGGGGTGGGTTTTCCTGCCGAGCTACAAAGCGACCATGGCAGTGTATTCACGAGTGCGCTCACTAGCACCTTTCTAGAGAAATGCGGGATTCGCATACTGCACAGCTCTTTAAGACACCCTCCGAGTAACAGCGTAGAGGCGTGGCGTTGCGTGCTCAATAGTACTTAGGGAGTTATACTATGAACATCGCAGAGACTGGAAAGCGTGTTAGCCGGCTACCATGTTTGCGCTGCGCTCTGTACCGCATGATGCTACTGGGTTTAGTCCAGCTGAACTGGTATACGGCTGGTCGCTCAGGTCGCCCCTTCGCATGCTGTGCGAATCCTGAGAGCGCCAGGGCGACCACCCCACCGTTCTGTAATATGTCCTTCAGCTGCTAGAACGGCTTCAGTCATGCAGAGAGCTTCTCGAGGCTAACATGAGATCGGCACAGCAAAAAGCCAAACTCTACTACGACCGTGGCGCGCGGCAGCGATCGTTTTCGGAGAGACAAGGTAATTCTGTTCTCCGCATCTAAAGCAAACAAGCTTGATGGGCAGTGGGAGGGACCAGCAGAAATTGTGGATAGAGATTTGGAAACCAACTATGCGGTAAAGATGCCCGGTAGACAAAAATAGGTAAACATTTACCACTGCAACCTTATGAATCCCTATCGACACAGGGAGGCGGTCATCCAGCTAGCCCTCAATGCACCCGAAGATGTAGAGACCGATTTTGTATTTCCCGGTAGGAGTACAACCTCTTTCACTGAAATTCTCAAGAGGATACGTGGTGATTCAGATCTCGGCAAGCCACAAAAGGAAGACTTCCAGCAGCTACTTTCCGATTTCGAGGACATTTTCACGGATACGCCGGCAAAAACACCATTAGTGGAGCATGACATTCAGTTCACTTCTAATGAGCCTATTCGCTCCAGACCGCACCGCGTCTCACCGAGGCAGAGATTTTTAATAACCAGATAAGACGCATGCTTGATCGCGGTGTTATTGTACCGGCGGAAAGCGAATACACCTCTCCCATCATGCTAGTAGAAGTGCCCGGAAAAGAGCCACGGCCCTGCATTGACTACCGAAGGTTAAATGCCTTCACGCGAGACCAACTTTACCCTATTTCTAACCTGGAGGAGCGGGTAGAAACAGTCAGCAGGGCCCAGTATGTATCGTCTATTGACTTGACCCGTGGCTACTGGCAGGTCCCTTTAACTGATAGGGCAAGTAGGTATGCGGCCTTTATCTCGCCCTTCGGAACTTTTCGACCGCTCGTAATGAGCTTCGGGCTCAAAAACGCGCCGTTTTGCTTCTCGCGGTTGATGGATAGAGTGTTGTCAGGAACGGAAGTATACGCGCTACCCTACCTCGATGACATTGCCGTAATTTTCGTTAGCTGCGAGGATTACATGCGTCACTGGCATGATAATTTAACCTGGCAGCGAGAGTCAGGGATGACCGTCCGCTCAGAGAAGTGTCAGCTTGGAAAAGCCGAGGTTGAGTACCATACTCACGTTATCGGGAGGGGCTACCGCAGGCCGCTGGACGCGAAGATCGCCGCCATACGCGATTATCTTAGGCCCGCCACAAAGACCGACATACCCGCCTTTCTCGGGTTGCCTGGATATTATCAGCACTATATACAGAGATCTTCGGAGATGGCGAGACCGCTCACGGACAGTTTGAGGAAGGGCGAACCGGTTAAGGTGAACTGGAATGCCAGCAAGGAAGAGGCTTCCCTCGCATTAAAGAAAGCGCTGATCAGCCGCCCCGTGCTGAGGGCTCCTTCCTATGACCGCGCCTTCATTGTTCAGTGCAACGCGAGTGACAGGGGCATGTGGGCTGTTCTGAGCCAGAACGACGAGAATGGGGAGTTGTTCGTAAGCAGAAAGCTCACGGCGCGAGAAGCATACAGAGCCTTGGAGAAGGATTGAGCTTGATAAGTTTAGGCTATGCAAAATCTTCAGTGCTATTTGGCCGGCTCCTGATTCGTAACTGAGACGGACCACTGTCCGCTCACATGGCTCCGGAACATGTCTCCTAGAAACGGGTGTTTGCTGCAGTGGAGTCTCACCGTGCCGGAGCATACCATAGGGGAAAGGAAAATGGGAGCGCAAACGGTCTCAGCCGAAGCTCTTCTCGCTAGGCAAAGTGATACCTTCCAGGCGCTCCTTGCGTGTACCTTTTATGCTCAAAGGGGAATAATTTTCTTGGCCATATCACTTTCAGAAATGTTTTGTTTAACAGCACTTGATCATTTGAGGTTAGTATATGCCTAGTGTAGTTTTATGATGTAGGTTTATCTCACAATATTTATGAATTAGCCGTTGTCCGGAGATCGCGACGGCAGCTGCGGCCTTTATTTTTACCAAAATTTGATCCAAAATTGCAAGGAGTGGCGTGAATAAATCCCCAGCGTAGGTCTTGTCAGCAGCTCTCTCCACCGGACGCCCGTAGATTGACCAGAAAGGGGAGGAAATTCTTGCAGCCTATAGCTTAAGGCTTGCTTTTTGGTTGCCTGGCATAGCTCAGGAGGTGGCGGTGCTTTTGCCTTTCCGGGGTGGGGGTATTGTGCAGACATCATCACTAATGCCCTACTTAGGACCGTTGGCATGCAGGCATCTTACTTCTGGATAAAAGGGGGAACCGGAAACCAGCCCAGCTGATGCGGCCTCTTCAGAGGACACCGATCAGGTGTATCCCCTTTCGAGGCCTCTACCTGGTGGCGGACGAGCTTTCGTGATCGGACGAGCTGCGGAGACCGCCGCGCCGGATCTTAAAGGGACAGAACACTCGCCAAAATATGTCATCTGATTATGGTGGAGATGAAAAGATCTTGCCTCATGTATACAGATCGAGCACTACAATATCAAAGAAAAGAGGCTTTAAAATTTTAATTTGCCATTGAAAATGGCATAAAAACAACCGAGGCGCCATCTAGCGGAGAAACCCTAGTACTTTCAGTGTAGCCACCCCCCCTCCCGTGACTACATGTCAGCAAAATATCGCTGATTTTCGTAACTGCTCATTGTTCATTGTTTTTCAAGGGATTCTTGCCATACGTTATTATATCTTGCGCTCTCTCCAGTGCGTCCTT
>JAJIZL010046789.1:11875-23679 GCA_023969395.1 Amblyomma maculatum | reverse complement strand
TTCGTGAATAAGCAGTGACAGTGCCCACTAAAATTTTCATCGACGAGGGCGTGTGTATTGTGCCGTAACAGCATTGAGTATGAAGCTGAAAAGGACGTTACTATACGCAAAAAAAAAAATGTCTGATTATTGTCTGGAGAGTGAAAGTTATATTTGTTTTCGGTACGTCTTTTTTGTCGACCACTAGTCATCGTCGCGGTCGCCGATCATGATTTTCAGCATCGGACTACATAAAACCGGGCGCAGGCATTGATCGAAACATTTCCGGTAAATATTTTCTACAGCGTTTCTAACAAAACCGTTATGGAATCGAACGTTTTAGACATCAATCTTTCCACTTCGGCGAAAACAAATCGAGACCTAAATTCCAGTGCTCTGTTCCTTTAAGAACGGCGACAACGGATCGAGACTTGAAGCAGGCGCCTCGGATAACACAAGCAAGAGCTGAGGATGGTCCGGCTGTGAGCGCCCAACATCGGCGACTGTGACACGCCCCTGAATGCACCTGACACGGGCCAGCCGAAGGGAGCAGTTCCTCACCTGACGGCAATTATCGTGTTGGGTCCCGCCAACAAGTCGGCGACCGGACAAAGGAGAGGAAACGACCAATCTCCGGTCCCTTCAAGTGTCGGGCACCGCTACAGAGAACGGGCGTGCATTCTTCGCTTTCGTCGCGTGGTGGGCCAAGAGGACAGCTTTCGGCTAGGTTGCCTCTTTGAGTGCCGCCCAGTGACGTCGGGATCGACGAGCCCAGGTGTAAGCACGCACGGCGGCAACGGGCTGACACCACCTACGCAATCTGGACGGCCACCCCCTCACCCTCAAGACAGGACCAGTCGGAGGGGCGTGTCAACGAGTGCGACCAGTGTTAGTGCGAGTGTATGAGAGTGAGGTGAAGGTAGACACTCCCTCGTAATCTGGCCCACCCCTCATCTAAGAAACATGGGGAATCAACCCCATATAAACTTGCGAAAAGGGTGTTTCGTGGGTCGTAAAAAGGAGAATTCTCCTGTAGTCAGTCTTTGACTTATCAAACGCTACCATGTATTTACTGTATATAAAGTTTTCCATCTCACTTCAAGTCCGTTCCCAGCCGCCTCGTCCTTGTTCCAGCCCCGACAAATCAACCAGGCCTGCAACACGCAACCTGGGTCACGAAAGCGGGCACGAAAACTTTGCGTCTATATACCCTTTTTGGTGTTATAGTAAAGCCGGCTGGACATTGTCATCAATGGACAACATGATAGGTAAACAACCACCAAAACAAGCTAACTTTAGCCAAAGATTAAAAAATGAAACTTTTGAGGTAGGCCCGAGAAATCACATGTATACAGCTGCAGCGATCTGGCGCTCTGCAGGAAATTTTTTATTTTGCAATTAACTAATGAGTGATTAGGATATTTTTTTCTAATGTACTAACTTTCGCCTTTTGATAAAAAATGGATTTGCAAAGTTGGAGAGCACGTTCCAAAATCCGCATTCCTTTTATTTCTGATAAAGAAAGCCTCACGTGTATTGTTTTTTCTAAGGTCCAAAGAAAGCCTGGGAAATGCAAAAATTATCATGTCACTGGTGCATTCGTGCGCCACGATTATGCTGCTGTCAGCTTAGATTGCAGTAAACGAAATCAGCTGCGGGCTTGGCTCCACGACCCCGCTGCAGCAGCAGGCCTATATGTCTGCAGTGGTTTCTTCGTCCGCTTCAGGCAGTCGGCGCACTTGACAGGGCAAGTCGCAGTGAGCTCACCGCGCTGGCTGCTATCATCGCTAACATATCAGCCTACAGCCGGGACTGAGCTGTCAAGTCACGGCCGCAGCCTACTATTTCGTTCTCTCAAACTACGATTGATAGCACCACAATCATGGCGCACGAATACATAGGCACGTGATATTTTCATTATTTGCATTGTAGTGTATAATTTTTGTAATTCGCGAGCTTTCTTTAGAGCTTGGAAAAACGATACACGTGAGACTTTATCAGAAATAAATAGAATGGCGGTTTCCGAAGCGGCACTCCAACTTTGCAAATCACATTTATTGTCTAAAAGGAATAACTTGTAAATTGGAAAAAAATTATCCGTATTACTAGCTAGTTTATTGCACAATAAAAATTGCCTGTGGTACGCTAGATGGCTGGCAGCTTTATACAAGTGGTTTCTCTGGAATATATCAAACGGTTTACTTTTTAACCCTCGGTTAAAGTCAGGTTGGACAGCTTGGAATGCCAGCCCACATGTCCGTTTTTTCGTTCAGTTAGCGGACACAGCGGAGTCGATGGTTGCGCTCTAGGCAATGGAGGCGGTGTTGGTGTAGCGCTATTGTGCTTGAGGATGCATGATGGCCGCTTGGGTTGAACACTGAGAGAGCGGATGCGCCGCTCGGGTAGGGAGGGCGTCCGATCGTCACGCACAGAAAGCGCCCTGTAACGCCAATTGAAGTTTTGCGGGGCTCCCTTATGAGACCTGTTCGCGATGCATCCTGGGCTTCGAGTCTCCTCAAGTCTTGATGCATCTTGAACCGCCTGACGACCGAACTGCTGCCGGACGACTCGCTGCTCTTACTGACAATAGACAGTTTTAGTTTCACGTGCGTACAGAGTTACGTACGCAAACGTGAGAAGTCTACGTGCGCAGCGCGCATTTCGCCAGGACTACTTTTAGTTTCACGTACGTGGTGTACGTGAAGCAAAATGTATGGACCTTTCATACAAGTCTCGAAAAACTGTGCGTACGTGTTATGCCGCGCCATCTAGTACAGATGAACCAAACTAATTTTGTTTAGTCGAGCTGCCTTGAACCGAGCCACGCTGCGGCCGTAGCCAAGAGTCGGTCGAATTGGAAATTGCTGTTCTCAACGTCGTTGCTCTACAGTGAACAATTAGCAAGACGCATACCTATATGCGTCCACCGCACAGCGTGTCGCATGCAGTCTTCGAATGGATTGCATTCTCTCACGTCGCGAAGCATATCCAGATCGTCGCTTTAGGAAAAGAGAATTCGCTGGGCAACAGAACCAACAGAACTCATGCTTACAACTTCACAACCTTCTCCCTACAACGGATTGGCTCTGGTTGGCTGCCGGCTTGCATCTTGCACTCTAGCCACTTCTCGCTCAACTCTGGTCTGGCGTGACCTCGCGAGATCGTTGCTATGACGACGACAAACGCTTCTGCGTCAGGCTTAACAGCTGAAAAATCGTCCTTCTATCTAAAAAATAAAGGCTATTTGTCACTTGAAACTTTACGCGAGGGTAAGATTGGGTAAGCTTAAAGCGAATACAACAGTTTAGAACACGATATCGCGCCGAGGAATTAGCGGCGAAGCTGTTATTGCTGTGAAGCGGGCGGGCAGGGCGTCGCCATGTTGTCAACTCTACGTACGCCAGCAACGTGAAGACGCCAACGTGAAAATCCGAATCTCACGTACGTCCGTGAAACTCCCGCGGACTCTTCACGTTCTGCGCATGCGCACTGGTCACACGTAGGCGCTTCACGTACGTGAAGCTCCCACGTACGTGAAACTAAAACTCTCTAATTGAAATTCTGCGGGGCCTCCTCGCCGAGGCGCCGCCAGTACGCCAGCAACGCGGTCGCCTCGCTGCTTCGGCACAGTCTGACCCAGCCCGAATGCGCACTCCGCTGCGCTGGTCGATGCCCACGATCTCATCGTGGAGGGTGGTGACTAAGCGGTCAATGAAGAGCGTGTTGAAAGCCACTATGAGCGTGCTGTGCAGGATCAGGCGGAGCACGAATACGAGCAAGTGCATGTACACGAAGAGTGGCCGCACCCGCAAGGCGTAGTGCTCCAGCAGGTACAGGCACATACAGAAGAGGATGGCCGTCTCATCGCCTATGAGGGCGACTGCGAACAGCAGGGAAACCGACAGGACGTGGGGACCCAGGTAGGCCGCTGCCAGCTGGTCGAGGCCGTAGACGTCACCCAAGGGAAGGATGACAATGGGCAGCATGGCGGCGACGAGCGACGGCAGCACGCGACCCATCAGGCCCACCACTGTCAGCATGGCGCCGTATACGCAGGTGCCTTCCTTGTCTCCGAAAATTAAAGACAGCAGGTAGACTGGCATGAGCAACTCGATGCAATCCTGGAAGCTGCTATCCTTCCGTTGCACCTCCGGGTCCTGAGTCATTATGCTCCTTTTAACGCTGTCACCTGGACGGTTCGTAGACGTCGTCCGTGCGCCGGCGTCCGAGGCCATGGCTGAGGCTGAGTCTGGTATTTCAGCGAAGGACGAAGATCGTATGATGTCGGCAATAGTCAATCTTGGAAATGGAGCTCCGAGGTACGGCCGCACGGTCTTCTTCTTCTTCTTCTTCTGCCTTGATAATTGGCACATACCCACGAAGGGGGATTGGCCAGGGTTCACTGTGGACTGCCAAATTTCCTACACAAACTGATCTAGTGCATTAAAGTAAGATTTAAGATCACAAAATTGATTGAAAGGAAAAAAATACGAAGCAAAAAGTTTGGAATACAATTAGCAAGGGAATCTGGCCGCGTGGTCTCAATCTAAAGTCACGAGACGGCGATCCGCGTGCCTGCCTCTTCGTCTGTTTCTTTGCCATTATTAATACAAGTCTAACCGATGAATATTTTCCCGCATATCAGAGGTATCTGGCACAACAATGACGCCGACAGCACACTTCACAAACGTAACTGCATTTTTTTATCCCATTCATTTCTTTTTGATCTTGTTGGGGTCCGTTTGCAACACAGAAGCAAGTTTTGGGGGACGGAAAACACCGCCGCTACTTTGAACTTTGCTGCAACGTGGTTCAAATTATGCACTACCTGATGGGTATAGGAGATCACGATTGGTATATTTACTGTTTGATAGCTTCATCTTGAGTAATATTCTTATAACTATCTTTTCTCAACTTTTTCAGTGAGGCTTCAGCGACTGCGGTCATAATCGAAATTCGATACTCATCCTGTTCCAGCTTCTGAACCTGTTCCTGAAAGCTTTCCTCTATTTTATGGCAGCATGATTTTTTCAGTGAAGCGTTAAGGCATATTTGAGCGAGCGCTCGCCTAACAGTTTGCATAAACCTTTTTGGGCGTGAATGCATTACATCTAGCAAACGCTCTTTTCATTGGGGGTTACGGTAATATCTAAAAACTGCAACCCCAGTGTCTTGGGCAAGTCCATGGGTGTAATCTAAATAGTTTCCAATAGGTTTAAAACTAGACAAAACTTCTTCCTTTATCTGTGGACAAGGCTTTGCTCCCTTTTGCCTGAAAATATTATAAAACCCGTCAACAGATCTAAAGGTCTTCTGCCCTTTAGTGTCATCAAAACTTGCATCCAGGTTCTGTCCAGTTCAGCTAGAAAGATATTACAAAGCACAGGACCCAATACAAAGTTCCGGTTTCTGAACGAACTAGGTAGTGCAGGATCAGTAGTAGTGTTATTTTACCCTAATTTGGGGCCGACATCTTTCATTGTAACGTCACGTGGTGGACCACCATCTTGGATTCCGAATCCGCAACTATGCCGCCATCTTCCATTATGAAGTAATTGCCACATGATTCTATACCAGGCCGCCATTTTGGATTGTGACGGCATGTGGTGGGTTGCCACTTCGATTGTGAATTGGGAACTATGCCGCCGTCTTGGAATATGACGTGCCACGTGATCACTGAGTACGCCGCCATGACGTGGCAGCCATATTGGATTCCGAATCAGGAACTATGCCGCCGTCTTGGAGTGTGATGTAAGCGTCACGTGATCACTAATTATGCCGCTATATTGGCTTGTGACGTCACGCGGTAGGCAGTCATATTGGATTCCAAATCAGGAACTATCCCGCCGTCTTGGATTATGACGTAAGCGTCACGTAATCACTAACTACGTCGCAAAATTGGCGACATCCAATGACCTATGGTGGCCGCCATCTTGGTTGGCACGACATAACCTAGGGTGAGCCAAGGTGGCCGTCATCTTGGGTGACTATATGGTCACAACCCACCATGGTGAACACTGCTTCGGGTTTAAGAATTACGCGATAGACCCGGACAAACCGACGCGAGCTCGCCATACATGAGAAGAGCTAACTTTCTTACAATCGGAAGGGTGTACCAAATTGGCGGCGCAGCCCGGAGTGTCACCGCCCTTAAAGGTCCACAGAAATGGGTCACCAAGAAGGATAAACAATGCCATAACAGTGATAGATATTGAACCATGCACCGATCATTCTCCCGCAAAAATTTTCTAGCTTCTGCAACACCAGAGATATCGGCGATTAAAAATTACCCTTCCAATTTCCCTCTAAATTCGTACACCGAAGGGAGTACTAAAAAAATAAAGAATACAAGCAACTTAAAAGCTCCGCCCAGAAATACGTCACTTCGACAAACTTCCGGTTGCCGCTCGCTCGCTGTTGTTGTTGTTGTTGTTGTTGTGGCTGTAGGAAGAAGGAAAAGAAAATGCATGGGCTTGCTACTGGCTCTGTAGCTGAGCCACCTCCGCTGCCTCGTGCAGACAGAAGAGCGTACTCGCGTCAACCCGTCCTTGCTCGCACACGCCTGAGGCGCCTGAAGAGTTGGCCAGTTAGCGCAGCAACGGTAACCGCGGTTACGCGAACCCGTGGTTAGCCCATGTTGCACGGCGGACGAAACCATGGTTACAGCACTAACCGCGGTTATCGCAAACCGATCTTGGCGACCGCGGTTTGCGTCGTTAACCGAGGTTATGGCGACGTCTGTTGACGGAGGCTACTCGTCGGCGCCCGAGTGCGCGAAACGTACGAGCGGGTCTGCTTCACAAAATTATTCATTTGCCCACTGTATCACGTTTAAAGATCAGTGTATAGAATATGCTGCCGCCCGACGTCTTCGATTACGGCCGACAGCGCAGCGACAGCGTACTGAAGCCTTGTCTTGCCTGCAGTATTGTTTGAACAGCTTGTTGCTGAGCAGAACGTCATAAAATGCGTGGCCTTAGCTATGAAAATACACAAGTTTGTAACGCTTGCAGCACGGGATTCCGCGAGCAGGCTGAGGTACGTTACACAATTACCGCGATGGTGGGGCGCGCGAGCGCTGCGAACGACAGCGCCGTGCGTGACCGTCCCTAGTCGTCGCTAGGCCTAAATTGTTTCACTTCGAAGCCGCGGCGGTCGGCGCTTTCGAACTGATCAACGCTGTCGTAAATCATCTACTTATGAAACTGCCTTATTGTGAATCCTATCCTGCCATAGTAAAATAATCATAGGATTAACTCTGGCGACGCATTAATCGCAGATCTAGTACAAGCAGATCGGATGAGCCGAAATGCACCAGCGGCAGCTGGCTTGAGCAGAAACTTGCTTGTATCACGGCTATCGCTCTTACCAGCAATTTGCTGCTGGTCAGGGATCCTCACAAGGGCTTCACACTTGATATCCGGCTCAGTATTCAAGCGCCAACGAATTTTAGCACGGTTTATTTCGGACATCGATGCTAACAACCGCCGTGTCTTTCACGTACGGTATGCGGAAGGAGGGGCCACAGCGGCGGTGTTTGCGGCGGTCGAGGAGGTGTTGCCATTGTGCAGTGCTTGACCGTGCTGTTGACGCCTCGTCGGACGACACTGCGGTACTCCTGAAACCACGTTATGTAAATAAGATATTTGTAAATGCAGCTTCGTTCCGCCGATCACTGCGTCGCTTCGGTTGTTGTACTTGATGGGCAACGGCCGCCTAACCGATAAGGGCGGCGAGCTGTGTAACAACAGCCCGCACAGAGTTCGAGCAGCGCAGGAGCAGACGACTTTCGCCGCTACCTGAAGAGTGTCCGTGACGTCATGGCAGCAGTGGCCGCAGAGAATGGCAGCTTCTAGCAAGCATTGCCAGTCAACTCACCCGTCACGTCACGGTTTAAGGAAATAGTTCCATGCGACACAGCCAAGCGACAACCTCTCTCCCCGCGAATTTCAAAAAACGCTGTTTTTAAAAATTATTAATAAACTGCTGGCTTTGTTCCAAGGAGTTGTACTTTGGGTTAATGCTCAAAAGTATTCGTTCCGCACACTGAACACTTTTATCAGTGGCTTCTTGGTGACCGTATTTGTGGACCTTTAACGGTGTGACGCCTAACTATCGATGTACCCCGAGTGGGTTTGTTGGGGGGGGGGGGGGGGTCGAACGCATACACAGACCACGGTTTATTTGCTGCAATAACTATACTGTTGAAGAGCAGCAAAATCGAAAACTAAAATTGGAGAAGTTGAAAGACACCGTGAATGTGAATGTGTAGTGTATATAGTAGTAGCTCCATCCCCACATTTCAGC
The DNA here is from genome assembly GCA_023969395.1 of Amblyomma maculatum. Lineage (NCBI taxonomy): Eukaryota > Metazoa > Arthropoda > Arachnida > Ixodida > Ixodidae > Amblyomma > Amblyomma maculatum. The sequence continues at coordinate 15,393 of JAJIZL010046789.1, read as the reverse complement.
GTTTAAATCTGATCGGAATCGAAACGCTTGCGCAAAACCGGGTTTCATTTCTCCGGGATAAAAGGGCAGTTAGTTTTTTTTTTTCATTATCCAGTTTTCATGAGTCGTTTATTTCTTCTTTTTGAGTAGGAATGCTCGACTCAATACAAATTGCCGTCTCTCGTAAAAGTACATGAAACGGAGAAATCATATTTTGGAACTGAAAAGTCTGCGGTATGGATTTCAAACTTCGCTCTCATTTCTTACCTTCCGCCCCTTAACGAATCGCTCGTGAAGCAAGGCGCGGAAAGTGCTAGCCCAAGCAGCTAGCTACGTGCACCCCAAGCTTGTCTCAGAGAGCAGCCGCTATATCAAAGCTCGTCTGTGCTTTCAGATCTTGTTCTTTGCCAGGCGTTTTCTTCGAGCATACATCATAGTTGCGATTTTTGTATTTTGCTCTGTCGTTGAATATGTGATGAGGTCATCCTGTCAAGACAAGCTGTCGCGCGAGCGATTTACGATACCTCACACGCCTCATTGCCCGCAGAGGAAGTGCAAGAAAGAAAAGAAAAGGAAGTATTAACTAGTCATAATGGTTTGACAATATATTGGCGTGTGTCCTTTGCAGCACACTCCTTCAGAGACCGTACAGAAGCGCGATTCGATATGCTAAACCATATTGGAAATATCGCGCTTTCAAATCAATTCACCGCGGTCTATCGTCGCTTAGTGAAGAAAAAGAACGGGACGGAAAATAATGAAGGCGAAAGAATCTGCCATTTCCATTCTTGGCTTCCTCGTTTTCCACGACAGGCTTTGGCAGCAGTTTATATTTACTTGCATCTGCACGCGCACAAATGAGTACAGTGTGTATAACAAATGATTACTAAGAGAGCCTTAAAAAATATACACAAGGTCGGCTCCTGTTTTCTGTTCCTTGACTCTTGAAGTTCCAGCTCCGAGCTGTACTCGTCGTGGGACGTAGTGCCATTCAGGAGTCGCTTTCGAACACGGTGCTGGTTTGCTTTCACTACCAAACACGAAACAAGGTAATCTATCTGTTTTGGCCTCTCCTTTCAGAAAATCATATTATGACCTTTGACGCGCATCTAGCTTGGCAACCGTTATATAAAAAGCCCAGCTTTCTTCAACATCAGTTTAGTTCAGTTCAGTTTTATTACCCTGAACGCCCCCTTTTTCTGGTGGTGTTACACAAAAGGGTATTACATAAGGGAGCATTACATCACATTTAACTGTGAGGCAATTGTGGAATATTGTGAAATACTGCTGAACCAAATTGAGTAGAATGATCCAGCTTTTCCAAGTATAGTAAAAGATTGCTCTTAAAGGTTTTCCTGCAGTCGCTCCATTTATTCAAGACTGCCGTAGAAAACCAATGGGGTGCGTTCCAGAAAATATATGTGAGACCGCTATGGAATACTGCACGAAACTGTTATTAATTAATAATGGGATTGGTTTAAACTTCCGATGCGTAGAAAAACCTTGCCTCTAAAGTTTCTCCTGAGCTCGCCACGAATATTTAAGACTGCCACAGTAAACGAGTGGGGTGTGTTTTTGACGATAAATGCCAGAAAACTACAGACTCCCCGAGAGGAATAAGGGGAATCCGTGGCTATATCGATCTTTATTGTGCATTCTTGCGATATGAGAAAAAACAAATGCGTTCATAAGCTACTTCGAGCTGAAAAGATGCGATTGTCTAGACTTTCTGGTCGTGAAATGGTTCAAGAAGGCGGAAATATTGTAGTGGCAGTTTTGGGTATATTGCCTAGAATATACTGGAATGTATCTTGTACTATATTTTCGAAGAGGGATTGAAGTGGGTGGGTTGCTGTCCTGTGGGTGCTGTCGGCTGCCCTTGCTCTCTCGAGGAGTTTCTCCTGATCCTCTAAATCCGCCTTCCACCCGAAGACTGAGTCCGATTTAGGCCCATGCCACATATGTGACAGATGCCTGCCTTCTCCCCTTTACTATAAGATACTGGGTCCATCGCGTGTAACCTATTAACGGGTAGGTGAATGTTTTTGTGTAGTCGCCCCAGATGAACTGTTATCAAGCGATGTCGTTAAGGGAGCACCGTTCCGCATTAAATTCTTCTTCCCTTGACTGTAAGATGCTGGGTCCATGGCGTGTAAACTATTAACGGGTAGCTGAATGTTTTTTTGTTGTAGTCGCCCCAGATAAACTGTTTTAAAGCGATGTCGTTAAGGGAGCACCGTTCCGCTTTACATCCTTCTCCCCTTGACTGTAAGATGCTGCGTCCATAACATGTAATGTAGTTGAAGGTTTCTGTTTGTAGTCGCCCCAGATGAACTGTCTATTTTCCAGCGATAGCGTTAAGGGAGCCTAGTTCTGCATACAACCTTCTTCCCTTGACTGTAAGGTTCTGGATACATGGCGTGTAACCTATTGACGGGTAGCTGAAGTTTTCTGTTTGTAGTCGCCCCAGAAAAACTGTATTTTCACGCGATGACGTTAAGGGAGCTCCGTTCCGCATTACATCCTTCTCCCCTTGACTGTAAGATGCTGAGTTCATGTCGTGTAACCTATTGACGGGTAGCTGAAGGTTTCTGCTTATTGTCGCCCCAAGGAACTGTGTTTTCACACTATAGCGTTAAAGAAGCCCCTTTCCGCATAAAACCTTTCTCCCCTTCACTGTAAGATGCTGGGTCCATGGTGTGTAACCTATTGACGGATAGCGAATGTTTCTGTTCGTAGTCGCCACAGAGGAACTGTCTGTTTTCACGTGATAGCGGTAAGAGAACCTCGCTCCGCATAAAATCCTTCTCCCCTTGACTGTAAGAAGCTGGCTCCATGGTGTTTACCTATTGAAGGGTGGCTGAAGGTTTCGTTTTGTAGTCGCCCCAAAGGAACTGTCTGTTTCCACGCAATAACGCTAAGGATGCCTCGTTCCGCATAAGATCCTTCTCCTTTTGGCTGTAAGATGCTGGGTCCACGGCGAGTAATCTATTGACGGGTAGCTCACGTTTTCTGTTTGTAGTAACCCCAGAGGAACTGTCTGTTTTCAAGCGATAGCGTTAAGGGTGCCTCGTTCCGCATAGAACCCTTCTCCCCTCGACTGTGAGATACTGGGTCTCCAAGGGTGGATTAAGGTTTCTATTTGTATTCACTCTAGACGAACTGCGTTTTCAAGCGATAGCGCTAAGGGAGCCCCGTTCTGCATAGAAGCCTTCTTCCCTTGTCTGTAAGATTCTGGATCCATGGCGAGTAACCTATTGAAGGGTGGCTGAAAGTTTCTGTTTGTAGTCGCCCCAGAAGAACTGTGTTTTCACTCAATAGTGTGAGGGAAGCCCCTTCCGCATACTCCTTCTCCCTTGACTGTAAGATGCTTGGTCCATGGTGTGTAACCTATTGAAAGGTGGCTGAAGGTTTCGGTTTGTAGTCGACCCAGAGGAACTGTCTGTTTCCACGCGATGGCGTAAGGGAGCCTCGCTCCGCATAAAATCCTTTTCCCCTTGACTGTAAAATTCTGGATCCATAGCGTGTAACCTATTGAA
>JAJIZL010046788.1:8612-30022 GCA_023969395.1 Amblyomma maculatum | reverse complement strand
AATTTGTTCGACAAAAAATTTGGCGACTTCTGCCGCGGTACCATTTGGTAGTGCTCTTGCTTCGGCGTAACGGGTAAGGTAGTCAGTGGCAACGATGACCCACTTGTTACCCATAGACGAAGATGGAAAGGGGCCGAGGAGATCCATCCCAATTTGTTTAAAGGGCAGGATTGGGGGCGGAATCGGGTTTAGTAGTCCTGCTGGTCTGATCGGCGGCGTCTTGCGTCGTTGGCACTCACGACACGTCTTCACGTAGTGGGCAACTTCGGCAGGCAGTCGCGGCCAGTAATACTTCTCCTGGATTCGACGCAACGTGCGCGCAAATCCGAGATGGCCAGCTGTGTGCTCATCGTGCAACGCCTGCAGAATTTCCTGCCGGAGGTTTTTAGGCACTACAAGAAGCTGCGCGGTCTTGTTGGTTGCAAAGTTCTTCACTAGGAGGCCATTGCTTAACGCGAACGATGATAAATGTCGCCTGAACACACCAGGAGGGGAAGTGGTCTTTCCTTCTAAGTAATCGGCTAGCGCTTTCAGCTCAGGGTCTGATCGCTGTTGTTCTGCGAAACTGCTGGCGCTTACCGGTCCCAAAAAGGCGTCGTCGTCATCGTCCTTCGGGGGAGCGTCGACGGGAGCGCGTGATAGGCAGTCTGCGTCGGAGTGCTTCCGGCCCGACTTATAGACTACAGTCAAGTCAAATTCTTGAAGGCGTAGGCTCCATCTGGCAAGGCGGCCGGAGGGATCTTTCAAATTAGCCAGCCAGCAGAGCGCATGATGGTCGCTAACAACCTTGAATGGTCGGCCGTACAGGTATGGACGAAACTTAGAAGTAGCCCAGATGATCGCAAGGCACTCCTTCTCGGTCGTCGAGTAATTGACTTCGGCTTTTGTGAGGGACCTGCTAGCGTAAGCGATTGCTTTTTCCTGTCCGGCACTCTTCTGGACGAGAATGGCTCCTAGGCCCACACTGCTCGCGTCGGTGTGAATTTCGGTCTCGGCGTTTTCATCAAAGTGGCCAAGTACAGGAGGGCATTGCAGACAACGCTTAAGTTCGTCGAAGGCTTCTCCTTGCGGCGCTGCCCATTTAAAAGGTACATCAGCCTTTGTAAGCTGCGTCAACGGTTCGGTGATCCGCGAAACGTTTCTGACAAATCGTCGATAATAGGCGCACAGCCCAAGGAATCAGCGCACAGCTTTCTTGTCGGCAGGCGGTGGGAATTGTGCGATTGCAGCTGTTTTTTCCGGGTCTGGGCGAATACCGTCCTTGCTAACGATGTGACATAGGAACCGGAGTTCTTCGTAGGCGAAGTGACACTTCTCTGCTTTTAGCGTTAGTCCCGATGACTTGATGGCTTCCAGCACTGCCTGTAGTCGTTTTAGGTGGTCTTCAAAGTTTGACGAGAAGACAACGTCGTCCAAATATACAAAACAAATTTGCCACTTCAAGCCTGCCATGACTGTGTCCATTACTTATTGAAATGTGGCTGGTGCGGAGCAGAGGCCAAATGGCATCACCTTGAACTCAAAAAGACCGTCCGGTGTGATGAATGCGGTCTTCTCGCAATCTCTTTCGTCTACCTCAATTTGCCAATATCCGCTTTTCAGGTCCATCGATGAGAAGTACTTTGCATTGCAGAGCCGGTCGAGAGTGTCGTAGATGCGGGGAAGCGGGTAGACACCCTTTTTCGTTATGCTATTCAAGCGGCGGTAATCAACGCAGAAGCGAAGTGTGCCGTCTTTCTTCTTCACCAAAACGACTGGTGCCGCCCAGGGGCTGCTCGATGGCTGGATTACGTCATCACGCAGCATTTCCTCAACTTGATCGCGAATGGCCTGGCGTTCTCGCGGCGATACACGATAAGGGCTTTGGCGCAGAGGCCGGGCGTGTTCGTCCGTTATTATGCGGTGCTTGACCAGTGGTGTTTGTCGTACCTTCGATGACGATGAGAAGCACTTCCCGTAGCTCTGAAGCAGACTGAGAATCTTGTCTTTCCTGTTGTGGGTCAATGCCGGGTTGATGTCAAATGTGGGCTGGCGGAATAGGTCCGGTGCGTCTTCCAGCGTTTGGTCGTGGAGGGCGAATACATCTTTGACATCCGCTAATTCGTCGAGAAAAGCGATCGTCGTGCCCTTGTTGAAATGCCGGTATTCTTCGGTGAAGTTTGTTACCAGGACCTGAGCTTGACATTTCCGGAATTTCGCGATGCCTCTTGCGATGCCGACACCTCGTTCTAAGGCAATTGGATATTTCCTTCGACGATGCCTTCAGCGGTTTCGATATTTGCGCTACCTACGCAGACTGCGATGCTTGATCGGGGCGGGACGGTAATTTCTTCATCGAGGACGTTTAGAGGGATGTGTTGCATCGACGTCGTCGTAGCAGGAATGGCTTTGTCTGCAGAGAGCTTGATGAGCTTGGATCGCAGGTCGATGATAGCCCTATGTTCATTTAGGAAGTCCATGCCTAAAATCACGTCGCGGGAGCACTGCTGCCAGACCACAAAGTTGGTTTGGTAAGTACGCCCATTTACGGTTATTCTTGCAGTGCATCGTCCCGATGGAGTAATTAGGTTGCCACCTGCGGTGCGAATCAGCGGGCCATCCCAAGAGGTGGTAACTTTTCTGAGCTGAGAGGCTAACGGTCCACTAATGACTGAATAGTCAGCTCCGGTGTCTAGTAGGGCAGTGACTCTGCGACCGTCGATATCCACTTCAAGGTCACTTGTGCGTGTCCTCGCATTGCACGTGGGCCTTAGTGTCCGATCTCGGCTCCTTCATTTCTTCAGGTCATGGCCGGGGCACACCGTTGTTACTTCGCTGGGCGGCGATGTCTGCTTGCACTTTGGTCGTGTTGTCGTCGATGTCGTCGTGTGGAGCGGCGGTGAAATGGCTGCGTCGTCGTTAGTGGTCGTCTGCGGCGGAGGATGTTCGTCTTTTCGCCGTTGAGCAACCTCACCTCCAAAGGTTGCTCTGTTTAGTTTCCCCTGCGCGGGCTTGGGGACCTTCCGCGCATACTCTCATCATAGGTACGGCCTGGCGACGCAAAGCGGGCCCTGTACGGCGATGGAGATCTGAACCGACGGCTTGGTGGCGCAATCTCACCGCTACGCAGATAGTTGTCAATTTCTTGTGGTCGTTCACCTGGGCATGGTCGTGGAGCGTAAACTGCAAATCCGCGGAGACCGATTCGTCGGTACGGGCAGTGGCGCAGAATGTGGCCGGCCTCACCGCAGTGGAAGCCTAATGGCCGGTTGTTTGCAGTCCTCCAGGCGTCGCATTTCCTGGGGTTTGGAGGTCGTTGGTAGGCTTGGCGGGCGGAGGCCAAGGGGCGGTTTTCAGGAACAGGACGGTAGCGGCGAGGGCTCGGAAAGGCATCACGTCGGGGCGTAGGGCGACGTCATGCACCAGCGTAGTTCATTGCTGTTGCTTCTAGTGCTGGAACAGTCGCAGCCGTCGATTGAGGAACGCCCAGCGCCTGCTGGACTTCTTCACGGATGACATCCGCGAGCGTCGCTATCTGGGGTTGTTACGATGATGGCATCAATCGGCGGAGCTCCTCTCGCACGATTTCCCGGATGAGGTCCCAAAGGTTCTCTCCACTTGCAGATGCGCTGGGGTAGTGGCTTGAGTAGTCTGGCTGAAGTGGTCGCTCGTAGTGGCGCATCCGGGTGTACAACGTGTTCTCAATGGCAGACGCTTCCGTTTCAAATTCCGCCACGGTTGTTGGCGGATTTCGGACAAGATTTGCAAAAAGCTATTCTTTGACGCCTCGCATTAAAAATTTGACTCTCTCACCTTCAGTCATGTTAGGGTCGGCGCAGCGAAAGAGGCGCTTCATCTCTTCAACGTACGCCAGGACAGGCTCGTTAGGAAGTTGAACTCTTGACTGAAGGAGGGCCTGGGCTCTTTCCTTTCGGACGATGCTTGAAAAGGCAGTCAAAAACGCTTCCTTGAAAATGTTCCAATCCTTCATAGCTGCCTCGTGATTTTCGAACCAAACTCGGGCATGTCCTTGAAGAACAAAGTAAACATTCGCAGCTTCGTTCCAGCCGTTGAATTCTGCCACACGGTCGAAAAGGTTCATCCAGTCTCCAGCATCTTCATCCGGTCGTCCATGGAAGCAGGGGGGCGCATGGGATTGGACGGAAACTACCGGTGCTGTAGGCTGGGCCACTGTCAGCGTCGATGCCTTCCGAGATCGAATGGGGTCAGGCAGCAGACCGTGTTCGGGTTGTAGGCCTTGAAATCGGTGGCTGGCTTGGTGACCTGTAGGCTGGTCTTCCATGGCGACAAGAACGCGGCTTGGGTCTTCGCTTGAAGGATCAAAGGCAGCCCCTCCACCAGATGTCACGTAGTGGTGACGAGGTCGACGACACAAATGAAGGGTCGATGATTGCACTAAAGAAACTCTTTATTGGGGCTGACTTGCGCCCGCAAAAGAACTAAGCAACTCGGCGGCGGCGATAAAAACAAACGTGTTCGTCGATCGTCGAACAAAAAATGCCCGTCACACTCGTCAACGCTCAATTTAAAGGCTGTACAGAACAATCTAGATAACGTCGCAAACAGCTACCAGCACGGGCTGGAACATTGTGGAAAGACACCGAGTGGCCGGAACCTTAGAGACAGATCTCGGTGCATCTTGCGCTACAACAAAACTGATAAAGGTGTGACTCGCGACATCGAGCATTAACAAACAAAGATTACGGAACTGATACGCGGCCCAGAATCAGAGTGATAAGCCTGTATGCCGGCGGCTGTTAAAAAACAGCAAATACAGTTTTGAAGGTTTCGCGGCAATATCATAGGGCTTAGTGAGGTTAGGAGGCCGAATGAGGCATATACTGTACTGAAGGATGGGCATGTACTGTGTTATCGAGGTTTACCAGAGAGGCGACAACTAGGAGTGGGTTTCCTTGTCATTAAGTATATAGTGGGTAATATAGATGAATTCTATAGTATTAATGAGAGGGTGGCAGGCATCGTTATTAGGCTTAATAATCGATATAAACTGAATGTTGTACAGGCCTATGCACCTACATGTAGTTATGATGACCAGGCAGTTGAAAGCTTCTACGAAGATGTAGTATCGGCAATGCGAAAAGTAAAGATGCAGTATACTGTACTAGTGGGCGACTTCAATGCCAAGGTAGGGAAAAAGCAGGCAGGAGACCAGGCAGTAGGTGAATATGGCATTGGTTCTCGGAATAGCAGAGGGGAGTTAACTAGTTGAGTTTGCAGAGCGCAATAACTTAAGAATCATGAATACCTTCTTCAGCAAACGGAAGAACCGGAAATGGACATGGAAAAGTCCCAACGGGGAGAATAAAAGTGAAATTGACTTCATAATGTGTTCAACCCCCGCCATTATGCAAGTTGTAGAGGTAATCAGGAAAGTGCGATACAGTGACCACAGGATGGTGATGTCCCGAATTAGCCTAAATCTGAAGACGGAAGGCAACATATTAGTAGGAAAAAACCCATCAACGAATTAGCGGTGAGGGGTAGGGCAGAAGAGTTCAGGATCTCGCTACAGAATAGATTCAGCTCTGAACGAGAATGGCGAATTACCCTAGAAGCAATGAACAATAATTTCAGAGATATCATTACTGAATGTACGGTAGAAGTAGGCGGTATGATAGGTAGCGAGGATACCGGTAAGCTGTCTAAGGAGACGGAAGATTTGATTAAGAAACGCCAGAGTATGAAAGCTTCCAATCCAACAGACCAGATTGAATTGGCCGAGATATCAAAGCTAATCAATAAGCGCAAGGTGGCCGATATAAGGAAGTATAACATGGAGAAAATTGAGCATGCTGTAAAGAACGGGGGAAGCCTTAAAGCAGTAAAGAAGAAATTGGGCATAGGCAAAAACCAAATGTATGCAATAAGGGACAAGGAGGGCAACGTCATCACGAATATGGACAAGATAGTCAAAGTAGCCCAGGAGTTCTATACAGATCTCTACCGTGGCCAAAGTAGTCAGGACCGTAAGGACATAGACGGTAGCGAAAAAGAGTCAGAGGGTCCACCAGTTACGAAGGATGAGGTCAAGAAGGCATTAGAAACTATGAAAAGGGGGAAGTCAGCTGGAGAGGATCAGCTAACTACAGATTTGCTGAATGACGGGGGGATGTTGTGTTAGAAAAGTTGGCCACCCTGTATACGCAGTGCCTGGTGTCATCGACGGTACCGGAATCATGGAAGAATGCAAACATTATCCTCATTCATAAGAAAGGGGACTCTAAGGACCTTAAAATTTACAGACCAATCAGCTTACTGTCTGTTACGTATAAGATATTTACTAAGGTAATCGCTAATAGAATCACGATAACCTTAGACTGCAATCAAGCAAAGGATCAAGCAGGTTTTCGGAAACTGTACTCTACTATCGATCATATCCATACCATCAATCAGGTGATAGAAAAATGCTTGGAATATAACCAGCCTTTATACATAGCATTCATTGATTACGAAAAAGCATTTGACTCAGTTGAAACCTCGGCGGTGATGCAGGCATTGCGAAATCAGGGGGTAGACGAGCCGTACGTGAAAGTGCTGGAAGCTATATATAGTGGCTGCACAGCAACCATAGTTCTGCATAAAGAAAGTAACAAAATTCCCATAAAGAAAGGTGTTAGGCAAGGAGACACAGTCTCCCCAGTACTATTTACAGCTTGCTTAGAGGAAGTATTCAGAGACTTGGAAAGGGAGCAGTTATGGATAAGGGTAGATGGATAATACCTCAGCAATCTGCGATTTGCTGATGACATTGCCTTGCTAAGTAACTCGGGGGATGAACTGCAAATAATAATTGCTGACCTAGACAGGAAAAGTAGAAAGGTAGGCTTCAAAATCAATATGCAGAAGACTAAGGTAACGTTCAACAGTCTCGGAAAGGAACAGCAGTTTACATTAGGTAGCGAAGTACTGGTAGTAGTAGGCGAATACATCTACTTAGGACAGGTAGTAACCGCAGATCCGGACCATGAAAAGGAAATAACAAGAAGAATAAGATTGGGATGGAGCGAATTTGGCAAGCACTCACAGATTATGACTAGCAGCTTGCCGGTATCGCTAAAGAGGAAAGAATATGACAGTTGCGTCTTACCTGTACTCACCTATGGGGCTGAAACGTGGAGGCTAACCAAGAGAGTTCTACTTAAGTTGAGGACAACCCAGTGGGCTATTGAACGAAAAATGGTAGGGATAACATTAAGAGATAGGAAGCGTGCAGAGTGGGTCAGAGAAATAACTGAGGTTACCGAGATTCTAGTGGAAATTAAATTAAGAAGAAGTGGGCATGGTCAGGACATGTAGTGCGAAGAGAGGATAACCGATGACCGCTTAGGGTAACAAACTGGATTCCAAGGGAAGGAAAGCGTCGCAGGCGGCGGCAGAAAGTTAGGTGGGCGCATGAGGTTAAGAAGTTCGCAGGGGTCAAGTGGATGCAGCTAGCACAGAACGGGGTTGAGTGGAGAAATATGGGAGAGGCCTTCGGCCTGCAGTGGGTATAGTCAGGCTGATGATGGTGATGATGATGACTGCTCAATTATTAGTGATAAATAAATCTTCAGCCTTTAGAATTCCTTGCCAGAACATGACAGCGCCCATGCGCAGCTTATGTTGTCTTCGAAGCGACTGATCCGTTGCTTGTACTGTAAAGTTACAGAAAATAATTGCTGATTATCGTAAATTTTTCAAGTGTGTAAAAGTTCTCTCCCACAGTGAAATTTATTGCCATTGCAAAGAATAACATATACACTAATAATCCCAGTTGAAAAAAACTACAGAACTGTGTCGAAAATACGACAAAATATCCTGTAGTTCTGTCGTAACCATCAGATGTTTCTGTAGTTCTGTAGTACTTTTCTGTAGTTCTGTAGTCTTTCTGTACTATATTTCTGTTGTCTATAGTTCTGTAGCACGTTCTGTTGTAACTACAGAAATTTCTGATATGTTACTAAAATGTTTTGTTGTCACAACTGGTTTCCCGTCTAAAACCGCAGATAAATTCTGTCGTAACATCAGAAAAGTTTCTGTAGTTTTTTCCGACTGGGATTTACCATTTATCAACATCACACACATCAGGAATCCCTTATACTTCCCTTGGTTTCAGGAAATCTTTTGGAGTCATTGGTGAATTCTATGATAGTGGCTGCAAGAAGCATGCGCGTCTTTGTGAGCTCGGCAAATTAAATCCACTCAGCACTGTACATGTGAACAGTCGGATTTCCTGTGCAGTGTCGACGTAATCTTATTTTTGGGGAATACTTTTGCGTGGTTGTCAAGCCAGAGTTGATGTCCACTCTGTCTACGGCAACTCGCAGGGCAGTACGCTGTCAGTGCCACATTTAACCAGCTTAATCCTCGAATCAAACACGATATAATGTTTCCTCGATTAATTCTAAAGTACTGCAGGTCAGAGCACGAACCTTGTATCCACGTCAGCTTGACACTAAAGTTGCCCGTCTTACTCGTATAAGACATGCGCACACTGTTTAAAAGTCGACAAGAAAAACAAAGCTGTCATTAGGCAAGTATACGGCGTGTGTGTGCGGTGCAGCGCAAGAAGCGTGCGAAGGAAATCTAGGAGACTGGTGGTTGCGTGCCTTGTTTTCCTAAAATCCTCGCTTCTTTTGTTGCATTGGCGAAATCCATGAATTTCTTTCTGTAATATTGCAGAAACACTGCAGAAGGCACGTTTTCATCGCCAACAAACCCGCCGTAAACTCGGAAGCAGACCTACGCCGCGTGCGTTTCTGCGAGCGCCGCCGGCTGCCGATCCACACTACCGGAGCGACGTTGGCGCCACCTCTAGGTCGACCTTGAGAGGAATATCGCTCGCGAAGCGCTCGGCCACGCGCGCACTTTCGGGCGAATTTAGTCAGGCCCGCCTATTTGCCAATTACCGCTCTGTGCCTCACGTGCCGTATACATGAAGTGCATGTCATAGCCTTCGCAGAAATGTTGAAACCGAAGCGGAGCCTACCAAGATATAAAATTCTGTTATAAACTATTTAGCGCCCTAGGTGAATACCAAAATATTATTTGGGAGTAGAAAATACCAACTGAAATCAGATGTGAGTGGTCATTTAATAAAAAATATGCATAAATAGGCGGTTGAATAGTTACAGTAATGGTGTGTTGTGTCAGAATTCTTTACGGCCGTGACTTCAATAAATATTACTGATATTGCTCTGAGTTTTAAGCTCTAGCATTGGCAACCCTATCCAAAAAACTGACTAGCAGTGACAAGTTGTTTACAGCTGTTGATGAAAAGGCAGGCCATCATCATATCAATGCAGGAATATTTGCTTCTTTTTGTACCTCTGTTTCTTGCAAGCAAAACTTAATTTTGTTCCCTATTCCTAAAGACGTAGACCTCTTGCCACACCCCCTGTTCAGCCGCTTTCAGTCACGGTGCAAAAGGGGGAAATGTGCATGCATTTATAGGACAGCCTGTCTTTCCATTAACAGTAGCAAATAATATGCCGCTGCTGCTCGGTTCCTTGGATGTGGAATTGTCAATTGGGGTATCCGAGATGCCGAGCAATTGCCGTGATATTTATATCAACCACCGCATTTAAAAAAAAAAATAACGCTGCACTACTGTAAATGCTGCATGCAGCTCATAATCGGCCTTAATTTTATTGCCTATTTATATAGATGCTGAAACTCTTGCTACTGGTTTTGTTAAGCAACCGACTTTAATTGCTTCAATTCCTATCTCTCCACCACTTTCTTCTCGCTCTGAGTGTGATAATTTCATTTAATTATCCAAATATTCTTATTATCGCTGTGAATGGTTTGGTTTGGTTTGTGGGGTTTAACGTCCCAAAGCGACTGAGGCTATGAGAGACGCCGTACTGGAGGACTCCGGAAATTTCGACCACCTGGGGATCTTTAACGTGCGCTGACATCGCACAGCACACGGACGTCTCTTCGTTTCGCCTCCATCGAAACGCAGCCGCCGAGGTCGGGTTCGAACCCTCCTAAAAATACATGTGTTTTTTTTCTTTTAGATGCACATCTGGAGTGGTTTTCACGTATAAATGGATAGATTGAGTGCGGTGGCTGCAGGCTCTTTATACCTGCCTCCGAATTCCAAAAATGTTTTTCCCGATTGTTGTGATTATATGCTAAAGCACAGGTTTCATGACTGTAAATTGATCCTTGTTGGTGATTTCAATACACCTTGTATTGACTGGAATACATTATCTCCAAACAGTCGTGGCAGGCCCGTTTGTGACGGCCATATTGACATGGCCTTGTCTCTAGATTTGACCTAGGTTGTTAGCAGCGCTACCCGTGAGAACTCAATTCTCGACCTCATTTTTGATCATCAAAAGTTTTTTGCAAAATGGTTACAACTGTTACAAATGGAGGGCCTGTTCGATCACAAGGGTGTCCTCCTGAAGTTTGGTTTCATTTGTAATAAATTTTGCTCGCGCTGATGACAGTTATATTTTTAATGTTTTAGCGTCCTTCTATGATGCGTTTAAAAGATATCAATTGCGGTGTTGATGGATTGTTTGACAACTTTTGCAACATTATTGAAGAATGCATCACACAATTTCTTCCCCAAAAGTGTATAAAGCGCTACCTAAAGCGCCTGTGGTACAACAGGGATAAGGCGCATAAAAAGACTCCGAAAACGCAGAATCATAAGCCAGAGTAGCCGCTGCTCTTTAGTGCACATTTTCAACGTGAACTAAAAAATAAATGCGCGAAGCCAGAAACTTTTATTTCAATAGACCCTTATCAACATTCATGACAGAAAACCCACCAAAGTTCTGGAAAAAGGTACTTCTTGCTGCTCATGAAACTTATTTCATTATTAACTTACCCTGAAATTATTTCAGAAGCCTTCAATAGCTATTTCCAGTCTGTATTTTGTCTGGATGGCGGTAATAACCCCTTCGATTATGTTAGTGCCATCATGACAGAACTTCCTTCCCTTGTTATAACGCGCTGGAGTTCAAAACCTATCTTTATCAACTGATACGACTTAAGTTTCTGGAGCAGACAGAGTGCGAAGCATATTTGTAAAGCCCATTACTTGACAATAATATTCAATAAGTCCCCCGATACGTCGACCATTCCGCAATTTTGGAAACATGCTAACGTCATTCCTGTCTTCAAATCTGGCGGCAAACATCTAATCACTAACGACAAATCTATATCACTGTTGTCCACTTGTTGCAAACTTCTCTAGCACGTCATTTTAAGCCCATAATTCAGTATTTATCGTCTAATAACTTTTTGTCACCGCAATAGGGTGAGTTTCGAGAAAGATTTTCTACAATACCGCAATTAATAGAATTCTCGTATGATATAGCCTCAACACTAAACGACCATCGTCAGCTTGATGTCATCTTCACCGACTAATCAAAAGCACTCGACACGCTCAGCAATAAAAAATTATTCCTAAAACTGGCAAAATTTTCACAGTAATAAAATAATTGACTGGATATCCGATTACCCGCTATTAAGATTTCAATCCGTCGCTTTTAACCGTAAAACATCTACAGCTCATGTAATGTCGGTGGTGCCGCAAGGCTCCGAGCTAGGGCTGCCCCTAATATATATATATATGACGTCATTCAAGTAACCAGAGACGCACCAATGAAAATGCGCCTATATGCAGATGACTGTGTTCTTTACTCTAACATTTGTACTCGACGTGATCGAGAAATGCTCAATAACGTCTTTTAATCGTTTTCAGCAACGGCAGGTCGTCTTCTTTCGCCCAGCTTCCAGGGCCTATTCCAGGCCCTGTTGCGATGTTCTGGGCACCTCCTGAGCTACGTTCTTCGGTCAAGGTCATCCTCACGACCACCGCGGGGTCCGGACCCGGTTTTTACCCGTTTTATTTTCCACCGCCGATCTTTGTTCGCGGCCAACACCTGCGACCATTGCCTGCTTCCGTCGCCACCGGGCCGGGCTCTCGGATCCGACCTCCCAAACGCAGGTAAGCGTTACTCCTGCGGACTCCCGGAAGGGTTTCTGCCGCCTGCTGCCGGTTTTTCGCCGGATTTGGGAGCTGCGGAATCTAGGAGCCGCGGGGCGCGGCGGCCTTGCCTACGTCTTTCGAGTCATGATGAGGGTTTGAGCTGAATGGTTTGAGGTGCGACCTGAGGCCGGTGAACACCTCCGGCAACGACACTCCCTCAGCAGAACAGGAGTTGGCCACCCTGGTGCAGTAAATGGCCACAACTTTACATCATTAGTCCTATAAAACCCCGGCCCTCAGTCATCAACGGCGTACAGACCTGTGACGCAGCGGGAGGGGCTAAGAATTCCTGGCTCCGATGGACAAGTCGCCATTGGAAACTGACCCTGGCAACATTTAACGCTAGAACCCTAGCTAGTGAAGTTAGTTTAGCAGTACTGTTAGAGGAACTAGAGGGTATGAAATGGGATGTCATAGGGCTTAGTGAGGTCAGGAGGCCGAATGAGGCATATACTGTACTGAAGAATGGGCATGTACTCTGTTATCGAGGCTTACCAGAGAGGCGACAACTAGGAGTAGGTTTCCTTGTCAATAAGTATATAGCGGGTAATATAGATGAATTCTATAGTAATTATGAGCGGGTGGCAGGCATCGTATTTAGGCTTAATAAGCGGTATAAACAGAAGTTGTACAGGCCTATGCACCTACATGTAGTTATGATAACCAGGCACTTGAAAGCTTCTACGATGATTTAGAATCGGCAATACGAAAAGTAAAGACACAGTATACTGCACTAATAGGTGACTTCAATGCCAAGGTAGGGGAACAGCAGGCAGGAGACCAGGCAGTAGGTGACTATGGCGTTGGCGCTAGGAATAGCAGGGGGGGGGGGGGTTACTAGTCGAGTTTGCAGAGCGAAATAACTTAAGAATCATAAATACCTTCTTCAGCAAACGGAAGAACCGGAAATGGACATAAATGAAATTGACTTCATACTGTGCTCAACCCCCGCCATTATGCAAGATGTAGAGGTAATCGGGAAAGTGCGATGCAGTGACCACAGGATGGTGAGGCCCCAAATTAGTCTAAATCTGAAGAAGGAACGCAACAGATTAGTAAAAAAGGAAGTCCATCAACGAATTAAGGGTGAGGGCCGGGCAGGGCAGAAGAGTTCCGAATTTCGCTAAAGAATAGATATTCAGCTCTAACTGAGGATGGCGACATTACCATAGAAGCAATAAACAATACTTTCAGAGATATCGTTACTGAGTGCGCTGTAGAAGTAGGCGGTTGGATAGTTAGAGAGAAGACCGGTAAGCTTTCTAAGAAGCCGAAACACTTGGTTAAGAAACGCCAGAGTATGAAAGCTTCCAATTCAACAGACCAGATAGAATTGGCAGAGATATCAAAGGTAATCAATAAGCGCAAGGTGGCCGATATAAGGAAGTATAACACTGAGAAAATTAAGTATGCTGTAAAGAGCGAGGGAAGCCTTAAAGCGATGAAGAAGAAATTGGACATAGGCTAATTTCAGATGTATGCGCTAACGTACAAAGCGGGCAATGTCATCACGAGTATGGACAAGATAGTCAAAGAAGCCGAGGAGTTTTATACTGATCTTTACAGCAGCCAACGAAGTCACGACAGTAATGAGATTGGCGGTAGGGAAATGCCGTCAGTCGTTCGGCTAGTGACGAAGGACGAAGTTAAGAAAGAGCATTAGAAACTATAAAAAGGGGGAAATCATCAGGAGGGGATCAGGTAACTATAGATTAGCTGAAGGACAGGGAGAGGGGGGGGGGTATCGTGCTGGAAAAAGTGGCCAACTTGTACACGCAATGTCTGGTGTCATCGACGTCTGGTGTCTGGGGACGCTAAGGACTTGACAAATTACAGACCAATTAGCTTATTGTCTGGTGTATATAAGGTATTTTCCAAAGTAATCTCTAATAGAATCAGGGCAACATTAGACTGCAACCAAGCAATAGACCAAGCAGGTTTTCGGAAAGCATACTGTACTATGGATCATATCCATACCATCAACCAGGTCATAGAAAAAACTCAGTGGCTTAGCTGTAGTTAAGCCTAGGAGATTGCGAAAGCAAGAGAGGCGAAGTGTCTCCAATGGAAGACGACATCACCTTTTAGGGTGCCTCAATGCGCGCGCCCTCGCGCAGGGGGCGCGCGCATCGAGGCACCGTATACCATGGACGGATGAATGGAATATAGGAGCGTCCCCTTTGTAACGGGGTGGTAGCTGTTACTATCATGCTCATTTTTTTCCTATATCTTAATTATTGATTTAGATTTGTTAACTTGCCATCGTTCTATTTATTGAATTTTTATTTCTACATTGCTAACATTATGTCACTTTTCTGATTTTAAGCCACCAATCTTCCAGTCGTTTTTTCCTAGCTTCCACCGCCGGTTTATTCACCCGGTAACTGGTATCTCTAAATCCCAGAGCTTCAGGAAGAGTGACTGCGCCTGCATCAACTTCCGGATGAATACCATTACATTCGAGTATAATATGGTCAATTGTTTCACTGGAGTTACCACATACAGCACATGCGTCATCTTCATTGTTAAATTTATTTTTGTGCCTGCGTGTTCTAAGGCACCCTGATCTAGCTTCAAAAAGTAGGACACTGCCTCTGGAGTTATCAAAGAAAGCTTCCTTCCTGATCTGCATTTTCCAATTTCGGTATAATTCCACACTCTGTTTCATCTCCATCGAATTTATCCAATTTTTACCTTCTGTGTTTTTCACCTGTTGCCTAATGCTCTTTATGTCTCCGTCGTTGTAACTAGTATACTTACTAGTTAGTTTCCTAGTTCTTTTCCTCCATTGTGAGTCAACGCTTTTTAAGTACAGGTATTTAAATACTTTAGCTGTACATCTGTTAATGTCCAATTTCTTCAGGCGTTACTCATATAATATTTTACTCTGAGCTTCCCGTACTTCGAAAGATGCCCAGTCCATATCTCCCTGTACCGCCTCATTTGTGGTTTCGCCGTGGGCACCTAGTGCTAATCGTCCAACGGCCCACTGATTTATTTCTAATGTCGACTTTACCTCTGATTTTAGGCACAAAACCGCATTTCCGAAAGTAAGTCCGGGCACCATAATTCCTTTCCAAATGCAAACCTCATACCTGTTGTATCCCCACAATGCCATATGAATTATTATCCCGGCATTCCTTCGCCCTTTGGCCTTAAGTGATTGTTTATGCTTTCCAATGTATGTCAATCCTTCGTTTACCCATACCCCCAGATATTTTTATTCTGCTATTCTGGGTATTTCATGGCCGTGTATTTTAAGACCCTGATCAGTTGAGCAGTTGAAAATCATCAGACCCGACGTAACTGCGCTAAAACGGAAGCCTAGAGCGTCCCCTTCGTCTCCGCAATACTTAACTAGAGTTTGCAATTCTTCCAGACTCTCAGCTAGCAGCACAATATCGTCTGCATACATCAAACCGTTGAAGCGCTGCTCTACCGCCTTTCCGCCTCATCTAATTGACAGGTTAAAACCTAGGTTACTGTCTTGTATCCTCCGTTGCAGGTTTATCATATAAAGCATGAACAGCAGCGGTGATAGAGGACAGCCTTGTCTTAATCCTTTGCATACTTTGACATTATCCGTACTTCTTATCCCTTCACACGTAATTTCTACTTTGTTATCCCGGTATATTTCCTGTAGGAACTCTATTATCCCATAACCGATACCTTTTTCTTTTAATATCTTCCACAGGAGTTCCCTGCTTACGTTGTCGTACGCCCCGTTTATGTCCAGGAAGGCCGAATACAAAGGTCTATTTTCCCCTCTAGATATTTCGATGCATTGGGTAAGCGCGAACAGGCGATCATCTAAGCGCCTACCATTTCTAAAGCCGTTCTGAAGTTCCCCGAGTATCTTGTTACTTTCTACCCATGATTGCACCTTTAATTTCACCGCCTGCATGGGTAACCTGTACATAACAGATGTTATGGTAATCGGCCTGTAGGATTTTATGTGCATCCTGTCTCCTTTCCCTTTATAAATCAAATTAATTTTACTCTGCCGCCAGCTGTCTGGACTTTGCTTATTCGTTATGACTATTTCCAGAGCTTTTAACAACGTTTTCTTACTTTTTGGACCGAGGTCATTATTCAGCTTGATCGGAATTCCATCTATTCCTGTAGATGTGTTCTTAGGTATACTTTTTTCTGCCTTTTTCCAGTTTAGATTGGTCAGTTCTAAGCTGCTTTGTATTCTGCTACCTTGTGTTGCTTCCTGATTTGCGCAGATTACCCTATCGTCGCTCTCAAATGACTCGGCTATAACTGATCCCAGTCGAAAAAAACTACAGAACTGTGTCAAAAATACGACAAAATATCCTGTAGTTCTATCGTAACCATCAGACTTTTCTGTAGTTCTGTTGTGTTTCTGTAGTATATTTATGTTGTCTGTAGTTCTGTAGCACTTTTCTGTTGTAACTACAGAAATTTCTGATGTTACGACAGAATGTTCTGTGGTCACAACAGGTTTCCCGTCAAAAACCGCCCAGAAATTCTG
Organism: Amblyomma maculatum; assembly: GCA_023969395.1. NCBI lineage: Eukaryota > Metazoa > Arthropoda > Arachnida > Ixodida > Ixodidae > Amblyomma > Amblyomma maculatum. The sequence continues at coordinate 13,511 of JAJIZL010046788.1, read as the reverse complement.
TCGTAACATCAGAAAATTTTCTGTAGTTTTTTCCGACTGGGATGTAATGTAGTTCACTGCGTTGTCTCCCTTTAAACAATTTCCCTCGTTACCTTGAAACCGATCCTGCTTTCTTTGATCCTTCTTCCCTAGCCAGCTTATATGGTTCCAGAATTTTCTTGCTCAACCTCGTGAGACATCGTGTATGTCAGCCATCCAGCGATCAGTAGACTGCCTTATTTTATTTTGGACGAGGGCCTGCACCTGAAGTTTCTTCCCAGTCGAAAAAAACTACAGAACTGTGTCAAAAATACGACAAAATATCCTCTAGTTCTGTTGTAACCATCAGATTTTTCTTTAGTTTTGTAGTACTTTTCTGTAGTTCTGTAGTTTTTCTGTAGTATATTTCTGTTATCTGTAGTTCTGTAGCACTTTTCTGTTGTAACTACAGAAATTTCTGATGTTATTACAGAATGTTCTGTTGTCACAACAGGTTTCCCTTAAAAAACCGCACAGAAACTCTGTCGTACCATCAGAAAAGTTTCTGTAGTTTTTTCCGACTGGGTTTTGTCGATATGATTCTCTTTTTTGGTCGATTTCCTCCTGAGATACCTGTGCCTTCTTTGCAATTCGGTGTTCCCTTGAAGCAGCCCGTCGTTGTTCAATAGCTACCCTGATTTCCTTATTCCACCAGCTCCCTGGCTTCCTCTTTCCATTCCAGCGGTTTGCTAGTTTAACCTCCTGAATTTTCCTCCTTATGAGTAGGAAAATTCAGTAGGAAACCTGTTCATAATCCCAGTCTTCCATGGGGCGTTTCTGTATTGCTTCCTCTATGTCTGCTGCTATCTGCGCTATTTGATCGTCGTTTAATTTTGCGTTTACGTTTTGTCGAAGTTCCATTTCGCTTTCCATCAAGGGCCCCATCTGCAGACTAATACGTTTATGATCACTTCCCAGACTACACTCCCCGTCTTCGTCTACTTCCATTTTTGTGACCTTGCTATACATTTCTTGCGACATTAGACAATAGTCAATGGTCGTCTGCCTGTTGCGGAATTCCCACGTGATTTAGCCTTCACATTTTGTTTCTCTATTTACTATAACTAGATCGTGTCGCTCGCAGAAATCTAGCATTAGCTTCCCGTTACAATCCGTGTATCCATCCAGATCGTCGATGTGGCCGTTCATGTCCCCCAGCAGAATAATATTGGCCCCGCTTCCAAACTGGCTGATATAGTCACTGAGACATTCGACAAGATCCCTGTTTTCTTGCCTGCATTGATGTCTTGTTCCTAAATAAACTACCCCTAGCCATGTCCTTATGCCGGCAATGGTTCCTGAAACCCAGATATGTTCTTTACAAAATGATTTATTTCTTTGCCAATCTGTTCCCTGGTGTATCAACATACCTACCCCTCCACCCTTTCTTTCCGTTCTCGTTCTGTTGCACCCTTCCCAGACGTAGCCTTCTATAAACGGCGGATCTTCTAGATCCCTGAGATGAGTTTCGCAAAGAGCGTACACACCAATTTTATCATCCTTCAACTGCTGTTCTATCTCTAGCCATTTCGCTCTTTTTCTACCTCCTTGCATGTTTATGTAGCTGATCCTAGTGTTAAATTTCTTTTTTGTACTTTTCTTTCTCGACCTACTTTATGCCATTTTTGGGGGCTCAGCCTCCATTATTACACTTTCTTCTGCTTCACTTCTAACTACCTCTGTGCACGGAGTCCTCGCGGACCCCCTAAAAAAGCTACAGCCCTGCCTGCCAAGCGCCAGCCGATCTCTGCTCCGACCCTTCTGTTAAAATGAATGCCATCTCGCTGAAAAGCCCTACCAAAACCTGCTTTATGTACCTCCCTGTTTACCTCAACCACTTCGAAACGCTTCTCCGGGCTTAACTTTCTTATGTCCTGATTAACTGTCACCACGTCCTTTTCCATATTTCCGTTATATCCTAGCACCTCTGGTACTGTGCATACAACTATCTGCGTCTGCTGTGCTATCTCCCTGATCTCGTCAACTCCCTTAGCTAAACTTTCCACCACTGCTGCAGCGTCACCATTTACGACATCGTTTAGACCCGCGGCTACTATTACCATACTGCGTTCTGCGGAATCCTTCAACAGCCTATTTTTACTCTCTTTTAGTACAGCCCTCATTGTTCTCCCTGGGAAGGCGCCATCCAACACTCTCTTATCACCCTTTACACGTTCCAAAATATCTCGCTTGCACCTATTCATGTTAGAATCTCCGGCGATAAGCACCTGGGCCTTCTCTCTCCCTCTCCCAACTGTTGGCTCCTGTTTTCGGTTATCTGTGTCCTTATCTCTGGGATTTTCATTCTTCCTTACTTCTTCCTTTTTTTCCGGCGTCTTAGCTGCTTCTAAATAACTCTGACGGTTCGGATCCGCCTGACCTACTCTGCTTATGCCTTCCATGCCAGTGCTGGCCCCAGCCACGTGGCCCGCGTTGGAATGTTCGTCCTTGTTGGTTCCAAGGACAAAGTCGGCCCCTTTCTTTTCAATCTGAGTAAGCTGTCCAAGCAGTTTCTGATTTTCCGTCCTTAGCAAACGTACTTCATTTTCTAAATCCTCCACACGAGACACTACACTGCCCCTTTCTTGATCAAATCTATCTAGACGTGCATTCAGTACGCAACATCGACACAAAAAGTCGCTGCCTTCCGCTTCATCTACAGAATCAAAACGCGTTTCTCTGAGATTAACCAGCGCCTCACACTAAGTACACTTTACCTTCTTTTCATTGCACATCTTAAGCGCTCATCGACTGAACTATAACAGTTACGATTTCTTAGAATATACAAATTACCAAAAGACGACACAAGAAACGACTAGCAAACACGCGTTAAAAACCAAATTTTGCGAATGCCAATAGCCTAGAAAGAAAAATATTTATCTAAATAAGATAGCTAAACAATGAACGCCAAGAAAACCTAGCTGCCGGCACGAAAAATCAGGCCGCTAGGACCAAGAGCTAAAATCTATTCTTTAGGCTGCACCTATCCTAACTAGCTGAAAAGAAATAAAGTTAACAAAAGAAAGAACTTATCTATTTGACGCTTCGGAAGCTCCCGCTGTCGCCAGTCCGTCCGTTTTCGGTAGCCACGTGCAATCGGAGGAGCGATGGAACACGCATCCGCACTACACCAATGTCAACTGTCACCCTCCCGACAAGCAGCGCCCTCTGCCGCTAACGATTGGCTTTCATTGCAAATAGCGCCATCCTCGCCCATAGGGAAGCGCGGGCGCTCGTCACACTAGCCAGTATATTCTAGGCACTGTAGCTGAAGAGTCGACTAGGTAGCCTAGCTCTCGCGCTGGTATGACGTCAGTAGTCACGTGATGTAAAGCGTAACTACCGGACAACGCTACGCTGAAGAGTCGACTTGGCAGCCCAGCTATCGCACTGGTATGACGTCAGTAGTCCCGTGATGTAAAGCGTAACTACCGGACCATGCTACGCTGAAGGCTTGAAACCTGGATTAGTATTGCTTTCGCAATAAAATGCTCGGTATATAACAAGCCAGCCCTTATACATAGCATTCATTAATTACGGAGAAGCATTTGACTCAGTAGAAACCTCGGCGGTCACACAGGCATTGCGAAATCAGGGTGTAGAGGAGCCGTACGTGAAAGTGCTGGAAGATATATATAGTGGCTGCACAGCAACCGTAGTTCTGCATAAAGAAAGTATCAAATTCATATAAAGAAAGGTGTTAGGCAAGGAGACACTATCTGTCCAGTACTATCCGCGGCTTGCTTAGAAGAATTATTCAGAGACTTAGAATGGGAGCAGTTAGAGATAAGAGTAGATGGAGAATACCTCAGTAATCTGCGATTTGCTGATGACATTGCCTTGCTAAGCAACTCGGGGGATGAACTGCAAATAATGATTGATGACCTAGACAGGAAAACTAGAAAGGTAGGCTTGAAAATCAATATGCAGAAGACTAAGGTAATGTTCAATAGCCTAGGTAAGGAACAGCAGTTTACGTTAGGTAGCGAAGCACTGGCAGTCGTAGGCGAATATATCTATTTAGGACAGGTATTAATCGCAGATCCGCACATTAAAAGGGAAATGACAAGGAGAATAAGACCGGGATGGAGCGCATTTGGCAAGCACTCCCATATGATCGCTCAAGAGGAAAGTATACAGCAGTTGCATCTTACCTGTACTTACCTATGGGGCTGAAACGTGGAAGCTAACAAAGAGGGTTCTTTTTAAGTTGGCGACAGCGCAGAGGGCTATGGAAAGAAAAATGGTAGGGATAACGTTAAAGATAGGAAACGTGCAGAGTGGGCCAGAGAAATAACTCGTCACTCACATTCTAATGGAAATAAAGAAGAAATGGGCATGGGTAGGACACGCAGCGGGAAGAAAGGATAACCGATGGTCGCTGAGGGCAACAAACTGGATTCCAAGGGACGAAAAGCTTAGCAGGGGGCGGCAGAAAATTAGGTGGGCGGATGAGGTTAAAAAGTTCGCAGGGGTAAACTGGATGCAGCTCGCACATCACTGGGTAACTTGAGGAATATGGGAGTGGCCTTCGCCCTGCAGTGGATATTGTCTGGCTGAGACTGATGATGATGATAATGATAGTTTTTAGTCTGAAGTAACACATGAAAGACGAACATCAATTTCAATAAAACTGTGGCAATGACCTTTACTCAGAGACTCCCGTATAGCAGCTAAGGGTACAGTTTAAGCCATGTTAACAAATTCAAATACATAGGCGTTACTTTCACGACTAACTTCAGCTGGCATAATCATATCGATATAATCTGCTGCGAGGCGTTGCGAAGACTTGTATACCTAAAAAGCAGTCTACAACACGGCACTAAACAATGCAAGTTGACCGCTTACAAAACACTAACTAGGCCTATTGTCGAATCTGCA
>JAJIZL010046787.1:3209-29684 GCA_023969395.1 Amblyomma maculatum | reverse complement strand
ATCTTCTCCTGTGTTTGTGTTTATTTGCGCCACATATCTGAATACGATGATGCACCAACTTGCCCCTCAAGCCGTTATTTTGAGATACCTTTCTTGTACTGTGGGCCCTTTTATGTGTTCTCATCCTAACTACGCTCAGGTACATGTGCTCATCGCTCGGATTGCTTCTTCGACATGCCGGGCAAGATGCATCACCTTCTGTTTGCGAAAGGGTTTGGTTCCAGCAGACGTGAGTGGTTTTTTCGGTGTGATTCAGCCGTCTGTTGGTCACGTTAAGAGGATTTGCCGAATTTTGAAATCAGAGTTATGGAGGCAAATTCGGATGTTCAAAGACTGGATTCGTATTATATGTTACACAATACACCCTGTGTGGGTTGCGGAAAGAAAATTGAAGGAAACATGGCGTCTAGTGACCCAGACAACAGAGTTTTTGTGGCTACGATATGTTGCCTTGCTGCCAAGAAAAACGGAAAAGCATACTGGAAAGCCGAGGCAGTTGGTTGTTTTGGGGGATATCGCTATTCCAGAAAAAATCGCTGATACCTTAAAGAAGGGCCCGAAATACAGTGTGCCGCCCAAGATTCCAGCTTGTGAGCTTCTGTCCTTGAACAGAAAGATAGCGGATAAAGCTGGTGAAGATCGGGACCGATGCTTACTGGATGGGCTTGATAGTATTATGAGGACGTCCTGGAACAAGGGCAAGGTACCAAAGGAATGTACTGCAGAAGTCGTGAAGTTTTTTGAAAGGAATAACCTTCGATTACTTCAAACGGACAAAGAAGGGGGTTTTGCTGTGATACCGGCTGGACTCTTTGAAGAGAAGGCGACAATTGCAATTGAGAAAAATTTTGTTAAAGTGAAGAAGAAAGTTTGTAGAACAAGAGCTATTGCGTTATGTAATGATATGAAGCTAACCAGGTTGGCAAAAGGGATCAGTGAATGCAAGAAGGCCTGTTTGGATGTGTTCTTCACTGTTAAGACTCATAAACCGGACTCGCCTTTCAGATGTATTGTGTCTGAACGTGATGCGTGGCAGCATCAGATCAGCCGGTATCTTCTTAAACATTTAAAAGGTTTGGAGGTTCATGATCCCTTTGCTACTAAGAATTCTTTTGAAGTGATCAATTTTTTAAAAGATCAAACCAATCTTGGGTACTTTTTTTTCTATTGATGTAGAGGATTTGTTCTATTCGGTGCCACATTTTGAATTGTTTGAATCGGTGCGGGAATGCATTGAAAGTAATGGGACTATAGACTTTCAGAACTCTGCTGGTGTCAATGTGGACAATTTTCTCGCCCTACTTGAGTTTTACCTTAAGTCCACTGTTGTATCGTTTGGGTCTGATTTGTATGTGCAGAGAAGGGGCATTTGTATAGGGTCATGTGTTGCCCCAGTTCTATGTAACATCTTTTTATCCTGTGTTGATAGAGCAATTTATACAGCCCTTAATGGATCAGGTTTTAAAATATTTAGATATGTTGACGATTTCTTGGTCATTGTGGATAAGGGCGCTGCAGTGAGTCATAGTGTGGAAAGTGTGCTTTCTATTTTTAAGATACAAGGAAAAGGGCTTACGTTTACTCATGAGCTACCGGTGGACAACAAATTGCAGTTTCTTGATTTAAATATGAAAATTTGTAATGGGGAAGTGTGTTGGAAATATTTTCCCAGGGCTAAAAAAGAGCTACTTCCATATGGATCAGCCCATTCAAAGACTATAAAAAGAGGGATAGCTTCCCTTTGTTTGGAGTCGGCCTTGTTAAAATCATGTATACATATGGCAGAGGAAAGCTTTAATAATCAATTACAAAGACTTGATGCGGCTGGTTTCCCGGGTATGATTATATGTGGGGTGGCAGAGTCTTTGCTTCAAAAAATGAAAGGGAAAAAAAGATCGCCAGATAGGTTGAGGAATAAACGACCACAAGTGATCCCCTATATACATAGAGTTGCACACTGCCTGAAAAAGGTGGCTAGTAGGTTTGAGGTGCCAGTTGTGTTTTCTGCACCCAATAAACTGGGTGGGTTATGTGCAATAATAGGAAGAAAAAACAAAGGGCAATGCGATAAGAAGCATGTTAAGAGTTTTATTGGATGTCGGGTGGGGGTGATTTATGAGGTTCCTCTGACGTGCGGTAATCTATATATTGGGCAAACAGGCAGATGCATTAATGATAGAATGAGGGAACATGAGAAGTCCATAGTAAATGGCAAAGGGTCAAATTTAGCCTTGCACTGCCAAAAGTGCAAGTGTGAGCCGTTGTTCAGCAGGCTAAACATATTAGGCAAGAGTCGGGATAAGATGGCACGCGAAATTTTAGAGGCGTATTGGATACAGAAGAAAGATGAGAGATGCATTAGTGAAGCTTCGTTGAGTTTACGTAGAAAAGAATTTAATTTTATTGAGCAATCCTCCTGAGTTATGCAAAGAATGAGATTATTATCGGGCCTCTAGCTGTTAATCTTGGCCTAAAGTTGGTATTCTTGGACTCATCTTACGTTTTGGGGCCATGGGAGTGTACTGAATTTTTTCCCCTCAAGTACATGGGCCTCGTGGCTTCTTAGATATTGGCAAGATAAAGTTGCTCATTATATAGGGACTACTTAAGTTTATGGGGTGTAGATGGACATGTCCTACTGTATATGTGTGGTGGTGTTTTTAGTGAATGACTTGTGACTTTGTGGTGATATTTGCCTGTCCAGCGTGGTAGGAGCTGCTGGGCAAAGCAGAGGTGTGGATTTACAAGACGGTATAGATTTTGTGACTGTCATGATTGGTTGATGTTTTCGGGCTGAGAGGAAGAAAGTGTCAATATTCCCTTGGGAAAGAAGAGGAAGAATAGAAGAAGAGGAAGAAGAGATTGGTCACCGCCATGTTTGGACAAGGTTAAGGTCTGCGAGGAAGTGAGTGCCATTTTCCCCCTGGGCAAAGAAGAGGAAAATGAGAAGAAGAGGAAGTTGAGACGTGCCTGAGTGTAGAAGAGGAAGTGTTTTCCGGTTCTTCTTACAGTTGGTAGTGTGCGCGTGTGCTGTGTATCTTCTCCTGTGTTTGTGTTTATTTGCGCCACATATCTGAATACGAGAACAAGGATAGACTGCCTCGCAACTCATGCCCAGACGCAAATTGTTTCTTCTTTAGAAAGTTGACACTGAAGCTCTAAGGCAGGATGTTTAAAATGACCTGTAATCAAGGATACAAATCAGTGAACATTATCGTTCACTTTTGTAGTGTTTAACGTACACATCAGCGCCACAAGGCTACAAGGGGCGCTGTATTGAAGACCTGTAAAAATCCCCCCTCCCACCTCCCTTCCGTGGTTATTTAACGGGAACGTATATTTCTAAAGACCTCCTTGCAGTTCGCCTCCAGCGAGCGGCGGCCGGGATCAAACCCGCGTCGCCATGACCAACAGTCCCTAACGCGTGAGCCACCGTGGCGGTGCGAGTGATTGAATAAAACAGTTATATATCAATATAAAAGCTATAGGAACAATAAAGTAATAACCACGCAGCGAAAATTTGTTTTTCTAGATATTGTCCAGAACTGTCTCACTTACTCTGCGGAATTGAAATTTCTCGATCAATTGCGGGACCAGTTATTAGGAGCTGAATGCGATTCGCGGAAATTAAAGCGCGAAAATATTTCGTTTGCAGCAGAAGGGCTGATGTTTCTTTGTATACATGTGAATGCACATTCTATTCAGGTGAAAGCTACGTATAAAATATTCTGAGTATGCAATTGCACGACAATCGGCATATACCGAAAAGCGCGCCTAAGATGTGAACGAACCGACGTATCTTTTATTAAGTTCATAGGCACCAACTAAATTACATCTGCAACTCTTCAGAAATTAAAGCAAACAGCGTATGGAATGGTTGCATGCGCCTTACAATCTGGGCCTTAATGAAATGGGTATAATAATTAAATACTTGCCTCAAATCCCACGTCGTACGCGATGTGGTCGCTGACCTACGACACACACTTAGCCTTCACGATAACAGCTTATTTTCTATAATCTGCTCAACAGAATTCACATGGCTGACTAACAGCTCTCCCTTTTTGACATTTGTGCTGTGAAAATAGCCACCGCTGTCGGCTATTTTCTTAAACCATATCGGAACGTGTACATTGCTGCACACTAGCTTCAAACACCACTTCGTCCAAGCGTGAGTTTGAAAAGTAGAAGCAGAAGCGCGCGCGCGCAAGACAGCTTTCTTTCAGCACGGAAATCCAAGCGCGCGCAAAGCGAGTAGACTGCGGTCAGGGCGCGCGCGCGCGCCAACAGCTTTCAACAACGCGAGCGACAAAGAACGCGAGCGCGCGCAAAGCGAGTTGTTCCCGCGTGCAGAGGCTGCAAAGACACGAAAGTCTACAGGCGAGCTATTCACTCTGCCTGACCGATTACATGGCGTTGGCCGGAGAGGGCGCTTACACTGTTCACTGACGCCCGCAGCGCCACCCTGCGATGCTTGGGTCCCCTATAGGAAAATCACTTACAGCGTGAATTTTGTCGGGGTCCGGCTGGATATGCCATGGGTGTTGACCAAGTGTCCTATAGGACCTTGAGTTCCCAGCGGCCAAAGCTACACTTCTTGGAGTTCAACTGAAGGCCAGCTCGTCGGAAGACGCCAAGAATAGCTGAAACATGTTGGAGTTGGCTCTCAAAGGTTGATAAAAATACGGTGACGTTATCGAGGTAGCACAGACATGTGGTCCATTTGAACCCGCGTAGTAAGGAGTACATCATGCGCTCGAAGGTCGCAGGAGCATGACATAGTCCGAAAGGCATCCCCTTGAATTGGTAGAGGCCATCCGGGGAAAAAGCCGTCTTTTCACGATCTCTTTCGTCAACCGAGATCTGCCAATATCCAGAACGGAAATCGATGGAGGAGAAGTAGTTGGCACCATGCAGGCAGTCGAGGACGTCATCGACCCTTGGAAGTGGGTACACTTTGTTATCTTGTTTAGGTGTCGATAATCTACGCAAACCCTCCAGCTGTTGTCTTTCTTTTTTGACGAGTACTACTGGAGACGCCCAGGGGCTGCTCTACGGCTCAATAACGTTGCTGGCCAACATTTTCTCCACTTCTCCCTGAATGATCCGGCGTTCAGGAAGAGCAACTCTGTAAGACCGTCGGTGAATAGGGCGGCATCTCCAGTATCGATGCGATGTGTGACGACGGACGTTTGGCCCAGAGATCCATGGCTGAAATAAAAATGTCGTGTATGACCGCAAAAGGCAGGCAAGGGCACTGGCATATTCGGGACGCAGGTCAGAGGCAACCATGGCTAAGATACGGTCCTCCGGATTATGTGACGGGACAGGCTGTGCAGGTACCTCGGCGTGACGGTCGGACAGCACTGCATAAATAGTAAAGCTGGACAAAGGTGACAGCTCGGCAGGGAAAATGCCCTCCGGGAGAACTTGCGAGGACATGCTGAAGTTGAGTGCGGGAATATAGGTGAGGTTGTTCTCGACGTGTACAATGTTATGAGGTAGGACGATGTTGTGCTGTAGAGTGACGTCGGTGATGGGGTTGACACGTAATCGCCGTCAGGAAGGGAGGGAAAAAGTGACATGGGCACGTATACTGCCGCCTCGGGAGAGGCGAGTAAATATGCTGGAGCGGAGGCGAGGCTGGGAATGGTCAGCAGTAGGGTCGTGGACACAATGGGGCAGGGCTAGGCGCAGAAGTCCGGAGGAACAGTCAATGAGAGCGGAATGGGCTGTTAAAAGTCTAGGCCTAAAATCACGTCTTGAGGACAATATCCAGAACGGAGATTAGGGACGGCGAAGTAGTAGGGACGGCGAAGAGCACAGGGACGTGGTGGCCGGCGATGCTGACGCGCGCAGTGCATATTCCGATGATGGTAGCAGTGTTTCCACCAGCAACACGAACTGTAGAAGTGTAAGCAGGCGTAAGAACTTTTTTGAGGCGCTGGCGGAACGACGAACTAAGGACTAAAATATGGGCTCCAGTATCAATAAGGGCAGAAACTGAGACTCCGTCCACAAGAATGTCGATGAGGTTACGTCTGGGTGTTGGGGTCAGTTCCGAATTGACAGTCCAGATCGGTATGCAGCGTCACTCCCGAACGCTGCACTCGCTAGTTTCCCGAATAGGTGCCGGCGTATGAAGGGGAGGAGCTGCGATGAGGCACCGGTTCTAACGGCCAATTTTTGTTACGAGAACTACATTCACAAGTTGAATACGTTGGCGACATGAAGCTTAAGTAATCCCCTTTTTTTGCTTTCATTTCGGTGCTGCACTCAACACAAAACCCGCGGGCGAAAGCGCGAAGTCAGACGACCACCATACGCCACCGTAGAAACACGCTGGAAGCAGTGGAGTCGTCGAACCCCAAGCGGCTGCGAAGACCGTAACTCCACGCGGAAAGCTCCCCCTGCTTCCCCTGCGCAGGCCGTGAGCGCGCGCTCCCCCTCGAGACCGGCCATTGCCCATAATGCTCAAGAATTAGTGAAAACAGATCACATATTTATGTATTACTAGCACACCTGCGGGTGACGCTGAAATTTAAAAAAAAAAAAAGCTGAAATTACATTTGTCACTAGCGTGGAAAGCTGAGCTTGTCGCGTTAGGTTAAAATCACTGCGACAAAAACAGACTGAGAGACAAGCATAGTACTGCGTACGCGTTTATCTCTTTTTCGTACTTGTCTGCATTGCGCTAGTATTTTAATATTGTATATTTTATCAAGCCTCTTCTGAATAAACTTTAAAGTCGCCGCATCTTGTTTCCAGTTAGCCTTAAGAATGTAAATCCATTACAATGGCGGTTTAGACGGGGAGTGGCCAGTGAACATTTTTATTGAAATCCCACATATTTTATGAGAAAGGAAGAAACGGTTTGCTCGAATAGAACAGGCCACTCCGCTAACCACCTCCTCCAAGGGTCATTCATAAATCCGTTCCTGATCTGCAGATATGAGCGCTTGCAGCCTCCACTCCAGCAGATCTATTATTCGCAGCACCTCCTTAGGCATGAGCGACGCTGGTCCATCTCCCTCGTTCTGCTGGAATGCACTCGGCCCTTCGGGAGATTGCGCCACCTGCCTCATCAAAGGCGTGAGTGCAGTGGCTAGAATAGGCAAGTGTGCAGACCGCGCTGCCGACTCTGAAGCCCTTACGCGATGCTCCGGAGCGGGAGATCCAAGGGGCGCTGACAAACGCTTACACAGTTGACAGTTCACAGCCGTTTGGAGCGGACGCGTGTTCCATCGCTCCTCCGATTGCACGTGGCTACCGGAAACGAACGGACTGGCGACAGCGGGAGCTTCCGAAGCGTCAAATAGATGAGTTCTTTCTTTTATTAACTTTATTTCGTTTTCAGCTAGTTAGGTTAGGTGCAGCCTAAAGAATAGATTTTAGCTCTTGGTCCTAGCGGCCTGGTTTTTCGGCCGGCAGCTAGGTTTTCTTGGCGTTCATTATTTAGCTATCTTGTTTAGATAAATAATTTTTTTCTAGGCTATTGGCATTCGCAGAATTGGTTTTTAACGCGTGTTTTCTAGTCATTTCTTGTGTCTTCTTTTGGCAATTTGTATATTCTGAGAATTCGTAATAGATATAGTTCAGTCGATGAGCGCTTAAGATGTGCAATCAAAAGAAGGTAAAGTGTACTCAGTGTGAGGCGCAGGTTAATCTCAAAGAAACGCGTTTTGACTATGTAGGTGAAGCGGAAGGCAGCGACTTTTTGTGTCGGTGTTGCGTACTGAGTGCGCGTCTGGATAGATTTGATCAAGAAAGGGGCAGTTTAGTGTCTCGTGTGGATGATTTAGAAAATGAAGTACGTTTGTTAAGAGCGGGAAATCAGAAACTGCTTGGACAGCTTACTCAAATTGAAAAAAAGGGGCCGACTTTATCCTTGGAACCAACGAGGACGAACATTCCAATGCGGGCCACGTGGCTGCGGCCATGACTGGCATGGAAGGCATAAGCAAAGTAGGTCAGGCGGATCCGAACCGTCAGAGTTATTTAGAAGCAGCTAAGACGCCGGAAAAAAAGGAAGAAGTAAGGCAGAATGAAAATCCCAGTGATAAGGACGCAGATAACCGAAAGCAGGAGCCAACAGTTGGGAGAGGGAGAGAGAAGGCCCAGGTGCTTATCGCCGGAGATTCTAACATGGACAGGTGCAAGCGAGATATCTTGGAACGCGTAAGGGGTGATAAGAGAGTGTTGGTTGGAGCCTTCCCAGGGAGAACAATGAGGGCAGTGCTAAAAGAGAGTAAAAATAGGCTGTTGAAGAATTCCGCAAAGCGCAGTATGGTAATAGTAGCCGCGGGGCTAAATGATGTCCTAAATGATGACGCTGCAGCAGTGGTGGAAAGTTTAGCTAAGGGAGTTGACGAGATCAGGGAGATAGCACAGCAGACGCAGATAGTTGTATGCACAGTACCAGAGGTGCTAGGATTGAACGGAAAGATGGAAAAGGACGTGATGACAGTTAATCAGGACATTAGAAAGTTAAGCCTGGAGAAGCGTTTCGAAGTGGTTGAAGTAAACTGGGAGGTACATAAAGCAGGTTTTGGTAGGGCTTTTCAGCGAGATGGTATTCATTTTAACAGAAGGGTGGGAGCAGAGATTGGCTGGCGCCTGGCAGGCAGGGCTGTAGCTTTTTTAGGGGGTCCGCGAGGACTCCGTGCACAGAGGTAGTTAGAAGTGAAGCAGAAGAAAGTGTGATAATGGAGGCTGAGCACCCCAAAATGGCAAAGAGTAGGTCGAGAAAGAAAAGTACAAAAAAGAAATTTAACACTAGGATCAGCTACATAAACATGCAAGGAGGTAGAAAAAGACCGAAATGGCTAGAGATAGAACAGCAGTTGAAGAATGACAAAATAAGTGTGTACGCTTTTGCGAGACTCATCTCAGGGATCTAGAAGATCCGCCGTTGATAGAAGGCTACGTCTGGGAAGGGTGCAACAGAACGAGAACGGAAAAAAAGGGTGGAGGGGTAGGTATGTTGATACACCAGGGAACAAATTGGCAAAAAATTAAAACATCTTGTAAAGAACATATCTGGGTTTCAGGAACAATTGCCGGCATAAGGACATGGCTAGGGGTAGTTTATTAGGAACAGGACATCAATGCAGGCAAGAAAACAGGGATCTTGTTGAATGTCTCAGTGACGATATAGGCCAGTTTGGAAACGGGGCCAATATTATTCTACTGGGGGACATGAACGGCCACATCGACGATCTGGATGGATACACGGATTGTAACGGCGAACTAATGCTAGATTTCTGTGAGCGACACGATCTAGTTATAGTAAATAGAGAAACAAAATGTGAAGGCCAAATCAAGTGGGAATTCCGCAACAGGCAGACGACCATTGACTATTGTCTAATGTCACAGGAAATTTATAGCAAGGTCACAAAAATGGAAATAGACGAAGAAGGGGAGTGTAGTCTGGGAAGTGATCATAAACGTATTAGTCTGCAGATGGGGCCCTTGATGAAAAGAGAAATGGAACTTAGACAAAACGTAAACACAAAATTAAACGACAATCAAATAGCGCAGATAGCGCAGATAGCAGCAGACATAGAGGAAGCAATAAAAAAAAGCCCCATGGAAGACTGGAATTATGAACAGGTAGAACTACTCATAAGGAGGAAAATTCAGGTGGTTAAAGTAGCAAACCGCTGGAATGGAAAGAGGAAGCCACGGAGCTGGTGGAATAAGGAAATCAGGGAAGCTATTGAACAACGACGGGCTGCTTCAAGGGAACACCGAATGGCAAAGAAGGCACAGGTATCTCAGGAGGAAATCGACCAAAAATGGGAATCATATCGACAAAAGAAACTTCAAGTGCAGGCCCTCGTCCAAAGTAAAATAAGACAGTCCACCGATCGCTGGATGGCTGATACACGATGCCTCTAGAGGCGGAGCAAGAAAATTCTGGAACCATATAAGCTGGCTAGGGAAGAATCAAAGAAAGCAGGATCGGATTCAAGATAACGAGGGAAATTGTTTAAAGGGAGATAACGCAGTGAACTACATTACATCAGTTATAGCCGAGTCATTTAAGAGCGACGATGGGGTAATCTCCGCAAATCAGGAAGCAACACAAGGTAGCAGAATACAAAGCAGCTTAGAACTGACCAATCTAAACTGGAAAAAGGCAGAAAAGAATATTCCTAAAAACACATCTACGGGAATAGATGGAATTCCGATCAAGCTGATTAATGAACTCGGTCCAAAAAGTAAGGAAACGTTGTTAAAAGCTCTGGAAACAGTCATAACGAATAAGCAAATTCCGGACAGCTGGTGGCAGAGTAAAATGAATTTGATTTATAAAGAGAAAGGAGACAGGATGCACATAAAATCCTACAGGCCGATTACCATAACATCTGTTATGTACAGGTTAGCCATGCAGGCGGTGAAATTAAAGGTGCAAGCATGGGTTGAAAGTAACAAGATACTCGGAGAACTTCAGAACGGCTTTAGAAATGGTAGGCGCTTAGATGATAGCCTGTTCGTGCTTACCCAATGCGTCGTAATATCTAGAGTGGAAAATAGACCTTTGTATTTGGCCTTCCTGGACATAAACGGGGCGTACGACAACGTAAGCAGGGAACTCCTGTGGAACATATTAAAAGAAGAAGGTATCGGTTATGAGATAATAGAGTTCCTACAGGAAATATACCGGGATAACAAAGTAGAAATTACGTGGGAAGGGATAAGAAGTACGGAGGATGTCAAAGTATGCAGAGGATTAAGACTAGGCTGTCCTCTATCACCGGTGCTGTTCATGCTTTATATGATAAACCTGGAACGGAGGATACAAGACAGTAACCTAGGTTTTAACCTGTCATATAGATTAGGTGGAAAGGCGGTAGAGCAGCGCCTCCCCGGTTTGATGTATGCAGACGATATTGTGCTGCTAGCTGAGAGTCTGGAAGGATTGCAAACTCTAGTTAAGTATTGCGGAGACGAAGGGGATGCTCTAGGCTTCAGTTTCAGCGCCGTTAAGTCGGGTCTGATGATTTTCAACGGCTCAACTGATCAGGGTCTTAAAATACAAGGCCTTGAAATACCTAGAGAAGCAGAATATAAATATCTGGGAGTATGGGTAAACGAAGGATTGGCATACATTGGAAAGCATGAGCAATCACTTAAGGCCAAAGGGCGAAGGAATTCCGGGATAATGAAGCATAAGGCATTGTGGGGATACAATAGGTATGAGGTTTTGAGGGGTATTTGGAAAGGAATTATGGTCCCCGGACTTACTTTCGGAAATGCGGTTTTGTGCCTAAAATCAGAGGTACAGTCGACATTAGAAACAAATCAGAGATCCGTTGGACGATTAGCACTAAGTGCCCACGGCAAAACCACAAATGAGGCGGTACAGGGAGATATGGGCTGGGCATCTTTCGAAGCGCGGGAAGCTCAGAGTAAAATATTGTATGAGGAACGCCTGAGGAAATTGGACAGTAACAGATGGGCAGCTAAAGTATTTAAATACCTGTACCTAAAAAGCGTTGACTCACAAGGGAGGAAAAGAACTAGGAAACTAACTAGTAAGTATGCTAGTAACAAGGACGGAGAAATAAAGAGCATTAAGCAACAGGTGAAAAACACAGAAGGTAAAAATTGGATAAATTCGATGGAAAAGAAACAGTGTGGAATTATACCGAAAGTGGAAAATGCAGATCAGGAAGGAAGATTTCTTTGATAACTCAAGAGGCAGTGCCCTACTTTTTGAAGCTAGATCAGGGTGCCTTAGAACACGCAGCTACAAAAAGAAATTTAACAATGGAGATGACGCATGTGCTGTATGTGGAAACTCCAGTGAAACAATTGAACATATTATACTCGAATGTAATGGTATCCATCCGGAAGTTGGTGCAGGCGCAATCACTGTTCCTGAAGCTCTGGGCTTTAGAGATAACAGCATAACAGTGGCCGGGTGAATAAACCGGCGGTGGAAACTAGCAAAAAACGACTGGAAGATTGGTGGCTTAAAAGCAGAGAAATGACATAATGTCAGTAATGTAGGAACAAAATTTATTAGTTAGGATGGTGGTTTAATTAACCATTCTAAATCAATAATTAAGATATAGGGAGAAAAATTAGCATGATAGCTACTGCTACCACCCCGTTTCAAAGGGGACGCTCCTATATTCCATTCCATCCATCCATCCACATAGGATGCCTCGATACCAGCGCCGCCGTACGCGCTACATCGAGGCACCCTACGTACACTCCGCTTACTGCGTGTCGTCTGCTCGCCGCGCGGTTAATCAGCCGCGTTTGAAACATCCCTTCAAGATCCGATGCATACTTTCTGCTCTTACTGCGACCTCCACTTTTAAACGGCATCTTTATTTATTTGTCAACTATTTTAAGTCATGCCGATGTAATTTTATTATTCTATGCAGCGGCCATTTTTAAGCGGAATAATTACAACCAGCATTCTAAGCGGGATTTCGCCGGGGTGGCTTTGAAACCTCCTTTGAGCAATCACTCCAAGAAAAACTTGCCGCCAGTAACTGCCACCAGACACGGGCCGAGGTATCTAGCACTGCTGGCCACAGTGCTAGATAGACCACTCCGCAATTTCGGTACCCAGTTCTTTTTTTTTTTTTTTTTTCACGTATTAAGCTGCCATTCTTTCAAGCTGCGCTTTGATCGAAGGTCGTTGGCTTCATCCTATATGACACAGTGGCACTAAAGACGTTAATTAGGTCTCCTTAATCCTAATGAAACCCCAAGGAACTATTTAAGTACTTAGCTAAACATGCCAAGGCATGGCATAACAAAGCTACGGGAGGCAATACTTTTCTAAACATGAGCTGTAAACATTGCATGTATATCCGTGCTAGTAAACCACCCCTGAATTTTTTTTTCACCGTGAATTTTGTTGTTTTCCGAATAGATAGATGAGCAGCTGAAGAATCACTTAGGGATAGTAGTAATTTTGTTTTCACAGTTACTGTCTTGCTTCGCTATTGATTTTGCCTGGGCTGCATAATTTGGCTGTTTTTCTTCTGTGAGACAAGAAGAAACACCTCTGCTGCACAACGAATTTTCATTCTATAATTGATTTGCATGCACTGAAGCATTCTAGCCACTGTAGCGTGAGGAGAGAGGAGGACCGGCGCCGTGAGCATGGACGCGGAAGCCAGCGACTGTGCTTTCACGCCCATTCCAGAACGTTTGGTCCTTTCTTTTCGGCAGAGGACGCGCCCAAAACGCCCTGAAGCAACCAAGGCGGCTTTAAAGGCGCGGTTCCCTTTGGCTTCGCAGTGGGCAGTCCCACTGCAGCCGACCTTGTTCTTTTATCGCGCACTTGAGACCAGCGCAGTAGTAGAGCGCAAAGTTCCCCATCACGGTTCTTTCTTTTTTTTATTCGCCCGTAACCTTGCTGATGAGTCGTACGACCTATTCATTAGCGTGTTGTATTGCTAGCTGGCGTTGTTGTTATTGTAGCAATATGTCCCTTTGTTGTCAGCACGTGTTGTTACTTTGTTCCCAAGGGCACGGCCCGCCGTGGGCGGCGTGCGCTCGGTCATGCTCGGTATACACGCGCGATCACGGGGTGTACTCGGCCATTTGTACTGTCAGCCGCGACTTAGTGGAGAAAACATATTTATCTCCTTCATTACAGCCCCACAGTACATATTGGATACTGGCTAAAACTAGAAAGACAATAACCTGACATTCAATAAATCTCCGCACATCGAGAGCCGAAAGCATGCATGACATAGAACTGCGAGCAAAATATGGAAAGCGATTCAGCATTCTTTTTGAATGCTGAATTCACTTCACCCACATACCGCGGGTTCAGAAGTTTTGGCCAGAGCAAGCCGAGGGAATAGCCTAACAGCCAGCATGCACTGCGCGCCTGCACTTAATTCCTCCCCAAAGGAAGCAAGGAAGCAAGAGCACAAATTATAAGTAGTACACGTATTTATTCTACAGAACGCTGCATTGCAAACATTGTACATACCCCCCCCCCCCCCCCCCTCATTACAACCCACCGAGAGAGGAGCCGCGGTGGTGGTGATGACAAACCTTTATTCGTAAGAAGGCCAAAAATTGTACAGCAGCGTTGCCGGCGGCCTTTGGGCTGCCTGTTGTGGCGTCCAGGTTGTGCCTAGTCGCGACTTCCTCCGCCCAGGTCCCCAGGCGAAGTTGTATGTCCGGCTCGGTTCTGGAAAAAGCAGGCTCCCACTGCTGCGGACTGGTAAGGTGCCAAAAGGAAGAGGGCAAGTTTGCCGGGCAAGAGTATAGAATATTAGCATAGTCGACGCGGGAGCTGTCACATAAGCGGCAGGCCGGCGAGTACGTCCCGGGGTGGAGGGCAAGACGTGATGGGATAAGGTATGGGCCTGAAGGTGGCGCCACAAATGTTGGTGGTGCTGGAAAAGAGATTTATCTGGAGGGGGGAAGGTGAGACGAGAGAGGCGGTAGTGAATTGTGATTTCGTGGAACGTGAGGAGCGCGTGGCGTGTATCCATTCCCGGCGGGGGTGGGCCCGCTCGGTCAGTCGAATCATGAGCAACGGAGTTGGCCGCCTCGTTGCCAGGATGGGCAGCGTGTGCAGGCACCCAGATGATTTGGATGGGGCGAAAAGGGACTATACCGGAACGCAAGATACCGATGGCTGTGAGTGCCACCCGTCCAACAGCGTTGTGGATCGCAGCCTTTGAGTCACTGAAAATGTATTCCGCTGAGGTTTGCGTAATATCTAAGGCAATAGCTGCCTCCTCCGTCTCAACTGAGGTCGATGTGTACACTGATGCAGTTATTGTGGGCCGGAGAGAATTTTCAGTGACTACAAGGGTGTGGGCTGGATGGCAACGGTGCGGGGCGGCATCCACGTGAGCCACGGCTGGCTGCCATCCTTGCTAACTCCAGAGCGCGGAGACTCGCACTTCTCTGCGGGAGGGTGGTGTTCGGATGCATGTATTTAGGCGGGGGATTAACAGTTAAGAGGGAGGAGACGTGAGAAGGAATGGACAAAGTGGTGGGAAGGGGGATAAGAGGGGAGAGCTTCAGGGTGGAGAGAAGTACGCGACCCGGACGTATGCGGAAGACGGAAGAGCTGAGCCGTGCGATAGGCTTCTGTTAGCTCCGTCCACAGCTAGTAGCCGAGCTGTCGAGGTTGATGTGGGAAGGGACAAGGCAGATTTATATGTCTGGCGAATGAGGACGTTTACTTTGTCCGCCTCGGTATGTGAAAGGTAGAGATATGGAAGAGAATATATGAAGCGACTGAGAACAAAGGCCTGGATTAGGCAGCGGAGGTGGTGCTCGTGCATGCCGGGGTGGTGGTTTCCAAAGCGGCGTAAGATTTGGTGTACAGTGTTTGTAAGTCGAGTGATGAGGGTAGCGTGTTTGCAACTGACGAAAGAGTCCAAGGATGCGGAGGGTAGCGACGGGAGGAATAAATGGGCCATTAAGGAAGGCAGTGGTGGGAGAAGGTGATAGAGGGGCTACGCCCCGAGGCAGAATAAGCAAAAGCTCCGGTTTGGTCGGGGAGACTCATTGCATAGTGGGTGGAACAGCGCGAAAAGACGAAACACAAGAAGAGACGCACAACAGACGAGCGCTGAACCACGGAAAAGGGACCTGTGCAAAAGAAATACATTGAAGTAGGATGGACAGTTGGGCGAGTTGGTACAATTGCATAGTGGGTGGAACAGCGCGAAAAGACGAAACACAAGAAGAGACGCACAACAAACCACGGAAAAGGGCCCTGTGCAAAAGAAATACATTGAAGTAGGATGGACAGTTGGGCGAGTCTTTCCTTGTGTTTCGTCTTTTCGCGCTGTTCCACCCACTATGCAATTGTACCAACTCGCCCAACTGTCCATCCTACGGGGAGACTCAATCCGATTTACCGGGTGCGGATCTCCATCGTAACCATACCGGCCTAGAAAGTGGCCTCCATGTCGCTAAGATTGGCGGTGGTCACCCATTGGATGATATTGTTACGTGGAAGATTTACAGTCTCAAAACTGTCCGCACAACTAACGTTGATGAGGGCACCGATTTCACAACACTCAGCGTCGTCGTCTTCTCGGAGTCTGTTGCACTTCTTCATCCTCATCACGAACAGTGAATACAGCTAAGTAACACTACCCCCCGCGGGAAAAGCACAGTCCCGGTGCGATCTATGTTAGCGAAATAGAACGTTGATGATAGGGCTTTAGACGGGACACATGCACTATTTCGGAGGTTGGAGCTGTGGACGTGGACTTCGGAACCACAGATTCAACTTCGTAGGTGACGTCGGTCACGGGGCGCAAAACACGGTAAAGGCAAGTGTAACGGGGCAAAAGTTTTTCACACAAGCCCACTCGACGACACGGGAGCCACAGCAAAACGGGAGATCCAGGAGTGTAGTGGACATCACGGTGGCGGCTGTCGTACCGGATCTTTTGAGAGTTTTGGGATGCAGAGAGCCTGGCATGAGCTATCCGGCGGGCATCATGAGCGCGGGTGATGGCATCACTGGTGTGAGTACTGGTGGCGTCTGCCGCAGGTAGAGAGGTGTCGAAGGGTAATAACGGGTGTCGGCCAAATAATAAATAAAATGGGGAGTATCCAGCGGTAGAATGGACAGGTGAATTGTAGGCGAATGTGACAAAGGGGAGATGAATGTCCCAATCTCGATGGTCGCCAGACACATACATGGCCAGCATGTCTGTGAGGGTACGGTTTAGACGTTCCGTGAGGCCGTTGGTCTGGGGGTGATATGCGGTGGTGAATTTGTGGCGGACGGAACACGAACGGAGAATTTCGTCAACCACTCGCGACAGGAAACAGCGGCCACGGTCAGTTAGTAGTTCGCGAGAAGCACCATGATGAAGAATTACGTTTTCTAGAAGGAAGTCAGCGACGTCTGTGGCGCAGCTGGTCGGAATGGCTCGGGTAATAGCGTACCGAGTAGCGTAATCGGTGGCGACGGCGATCCATTCGTTCCCCGAGGTGGAAACTGGAAAGGGGCCAAGGTGGTCAACGCCTATACGGGAAAATGGGTCAGTTGGTATGGGTATCGGCTGCATATGACCTGAAGGCAAAATTGTGGGCTTCTTGCGACGCTGACACAGTTCACACGCGGCAATGTACTGCTGGACAGAGCGGTAGAGCCCCGGCCAGTAGAAACGTCGGCGCAGGCTGTCGTATGTGCGAGAGACACCCAAGTGGCCAGCCGTGGGAGCATCATGGAACTGTTCAAGGATGGTGGAACGCAGGTGTTGTGGAACGACGAGCAAAAGGTATGTGCCATCTGGTCGCATATTACGTCGGTATAGGGTGTTCTCGTGGAGCACAAATAAGGCGAGAGATGGGTCAGGGCGGTCGGAGGTAAGACGGAGGATAATGGAATGCAGAGAAGGATCTAGGTGCTGTTCCTTGGCAATGTTGGCAAAGGCGGAGACAGATAAGACATGCATCATCGTCAGAGTCTGTAGGTCTAGGGGAGTCGACGGGATAACGTGACAAACAGTCTGCATCTTGGTGAAGCCGGCCGGACTTGTAGACGATGGAAAAGGTGTATTCTTGTAATCGTAGCGCCCAGCGCCCCAAACGGCCAGTAGGATCTTTGAGAGAGGAAAACCAGCACTAGGCATGATGGTCTGTTATCACAGTAAAATGGCGGCCAAACAAATAAGGGCGGAATTTCGTAATAGCCCAGACATGCGCCAAGCACTCTCGCTCTGTAATAGAATAATTTTGTTCGGGTGTTGAGAGGAGGCGGCTGGCATACGCAATCACCCTTGTACGACCGTGTTGTTGCTGACCGAGAATGGCTCCTATTCCATGGCCACTTGCGTTGGTACGGAGTTCAGTATTGGCGGAAGGGTTGAAGTGGGCCAAGACTGGTGGAGTAGTTAGAGCAGCAATAAGCTCTGAGAAAGCTGCAACTTGTTCAGGCCCCCAATAGAATGAAACGTCTTTCTTGAGGAGTTGGGTGAGCGGACGAGCAAGGACTGTGAAGTTCGGGACGAATCGTCGGAAATAGGAACATAGGCCAATGAAGCTTCGGACATCTCTGGATGAACGCGGAGTGGGAAAATCTCTGACGGCACGCATCTTGTCAGGGTCAGGCTGAACACCGGAAGCGCTAACCAAGTGACCAAGCACTTTGATTTCCCGATTGCCGAAACTGCATTTCTTTGAGTTGAGTTGAAGGCCGGCGCGGCGGAATAGCTCGAGAATGGTAGAAAGGCGAGAGAGGTGGCTGTCAAAAGTGGACGAGAAAACAATGACGTCGTCTAAGTAACAAAGACAAGTCGTCCACTTGAAGCCGCGCAGCAATGAGTCCATCATCCGTTCGAAAGTTGCTGGGGCGTTACATAGGCCAAAAGGCATGACTTTAAATTGATAGAGGCCGTCAGGGGTGATGAACGCTGTCTTTTCACGGTCTCTCTCGTGGACAGAAATCTGCCAGTAGCCGGAACGAAGGTCGATGGATGAAAAGTAGCTGGCTCCGTGCAAACTATCAAGAGCGTCGTCGATGCGCGGAAGAGGATTTACATCTTTTTTGGTTATCTTATTCAAATGACGGTAGTCAACGCAGAATCTCCAACTGTTATCCTTCTTCTTGACCAACACGACAGGCGATGCCCAAGGGCTACTGGAAGGCTCGATTATGTCGTTCGTTAACATCTTTTCGACCTCCGTTTGAATGACGCGTCGCTCGGCAAGCGAAACACGATAGGGCCGCCTGTGGATAGGACTGGCATCCCCGGTGTCAATGCGGTGGGTTACAACTGTCGTTTGACCCAATGGGCGGGTGCCGAAGTCGAAAAGGTCACTGTAGGTAAACAAAAGCTTGTGTAAATCAGCGGCGAATTGAGGTTGCAGATCAGCTGATATCATGCTGTTAAGCGGATCAGGGCGCGATGTGGACGATGAGGGGGTGTTGGCAGGGACGGCAGTTGTATGATCTGTAGACAGAGCTGAAATGGCACAATCGGTCATCGGTGACAGCGAAGCTAATGAAATTCCCTCGGGCAGTACTTGAGTTGAAAAGCTGAAGTTAAGGACAGGGAGAGTGGTGCGGTTCTGGGAGATGTGCACAATTAGATGAGGAAGGTTGACGTGCCGCTGCAGCATGACATCAGTAATGGGACAAGCGAGATAGTCGCCATTTGGGACGGGTGGAAATGGCGACATAGGTATATAAACGGCAGTTTCAGGAGGAAGGCGGCTAAACTGTGCTGATCGAAGGCGGGGTAAGCAGGAGGGGTCTTCAGAGCAGAGAGGAAGGTCCAAGCGAAGTAGGCCGCTAGAGCAGTCAATAAGGGCAGAGTGGGCTGTTAAGAAATCAATGCCAAGGATAACGTCGTGGGGGCATTCATGTAGGACGGTGAACAACACTGGGGCATGACGGTCAGCAATTGTAACTCGCGCCGTACACATGCCAACCACGGCAGCAGGGCTGCCATTGGCGACGCGAACTGTGGACAAGACGGCTGGCGTAAGGACTTTCTTGAGGCGACGGCGAAATGAGCTGAGAACGGACAGTTGGGCGCCTGTATCAATTAGAGCAAAAACGGGAACTCCATCCACAAGGACGTCGATACGGTTATTTTGCAGGGCAGGGGTCAACAGAGATTTTTCAGTCCGGGTCATAAATGCAGCGTCACCTCCGGAAGCTGCATTGGCTAGTTTTCCGGTACGTGGCCAGAATATGACGGTGGCGAATTGCGGCGAGGAAGAGGAGAACGCGAACGTCGTGCTTGCGGGGATGGTGAACGGTTGGCAGCACGGACAGTGGAACCGGGGTCAGCAAGGGTCTGGTCGGGGCGAGGTGGGGAATAGCGAGGGGCATAGTCTCCGTGGCGGTCAACGTAGGTGTACTGACGAGATGGCGTGTACCAGCGACTACGGCAGTGGCGGGAAATGCGGCCAACGCGAGAACAAGTAAAACAGATGGGGCGATTGTCGTGGGTACTCCATTCATTTGGGTTGCGGTAGCGATATCGGGGCGAGAAACCGGCGTTGGTTGAGGTGGCAGCAATTACTGGAGGGGCAGGTCCTGAACCCGTGGTGTCGGTGGTGCTGGTAGAAGGGAGGCCCATATTCGCAACCTCTTGGCGAAACAGCCTTAATAAGTGATATGGTAGCCAGGGTGTTGTCGGGTGTATGCGACAGCGAGGCCGCGGGAGTCATTGCCTCAAGCTCTTGGCGGACAATGCGTGTCAAAGTGCTGTCGTTCGCAGGCGGTCGAGGAGTCGGGATATCGATACAGGAGGAGCTAGCAGCCGTCTTCGGCAGCCGGTCTAAACGGTGATATATGCGCCTCTGTTTCGCCTGCTCGAAACGTCGGCACACCTGTAGCACAGAGTCCACGGTGGAGCAATCCCTGCACAACAGGAGGTTGAAGGCATCGTCGGCAATGCCTTTTACTATATGGCCGACTTTATCCTCCTCAGGCATGCCTTGGTCGACTTTGCGGCATAGAGACAGGACGTCTTGGATGTAAGTGAGATAAGACTCCGTAGACGTTTGGGCCCGAGAGGCGAGCGCTTTTTTGGCGGCAATGTGGCGGCCAATAGGCTTTCCGAATAGGTCGTGCAGCTTCTGTTTGCAAATAACCCAAGATGTTAGCTCGTCTTCGTGGGTTTCAAACCACACCCGCGCGGTCCCAGCCAAGTAAAATATTACATTCGCGAGCATGAGTGTGGCATCCCACCTGTTGTGCTTGCTCACGCGCTCGTATAGGGCTAGTCAGTCGTCGACGTCGTCGGTCCCGCAGAAGGTTCCGGGGTCACGGGGGTGGGCCATTACAACAGCAAGGGCGGTGGCTGTAGAGGTAGAGGCGTCGGTATTCATCGTGGTGGTTCCGATGTGGCGGCCGCTGCGGAGATCCAGCTTGTGACAGGGGATCGAATAGATTCACCTCCACCAAGAGATGTTACGTGGAAGATTTACAGTCTCAAAGCTGTCCGCACAACTAACGTTGATGAGGGCACCGATTTCACAACACTCAGCGTCGTCGTCTTCTCGGAGTCTGTTGCACTTCTTCATCCTCATCACGAACAGCGAATACAGCTAAGTAACAATATCATCGGCGTAGAATGCATGCGACAGAGATGGCAGTGCGTAGAGCACGTGCCAGTGGGAAGAGTGTGATGTTGACAAGAAGCGTGGACAAGGCAGAACCTTGAGGGGTAACATTGTTGCCAAGAGAGAAGGAAGAGGAAGCAGATTGGCCGTATGAGATTTCGTCTGTGTGGTGGGCGAGGAAAGCGGTGATGTAAGGACACGGGATCCGACGTGGAAGGATGAGAGATCATCCAGAATGGTGGTGTGGTGTACATTGTCGAATGCTTTTGCGAGGTCTAGCGCTAGGATAGCTCGAGTATGCTTGTGGTTGGAGGGGTGCAGGACATCCTCGGAAAGCTGAAGCATGACATCCTGGGTTAAACATGTAGTCCTGACACAGGTCATGACCATCCAGGTACGTTTGGAGGAGGGCCAGGATGACGTGCTCAAACAGCTTGCCGAGATAAGAGGTGAAAGACATGGGACGGAGGTGTTCTAGGGCAATAGGTTTGCCGGGTTCGGGGATGAACGAGACATGCTCATGCGTCCAGGAGGAGGTACGAGTGCCAGCTTGCCAATGTGTATTGAGAAGGTCAGTAAGGGCTTTGAGGGAGGTTTATCTAGGTTGCGGAGTGCCTTGTTAGTGATGCGTCCCCCCCCCCCTGGGACTAGCATATAGTGCGGAGCTCAACAGATCCACGCGTACCTCGCTCAGGGGTATGTCCGCTTCAAGATAGAAATTGGGAAATGCGGAGTAAGCGGGAAGACGTGTTGGGGAGTCGGTGCAGTTGTAGCGGTCTAGGAGGGCCTCCAGGAATTCAGTATCGGTGAGTGGGGGAAAGTGAAGGAGATCCGGGAACCATGGATGTGTGTAGGGTGTAGCAGCACCCTAAGAAGCGACCACGTGTCGCAAAGGCCCAGATTGCCGGTCATCCAATCGCAGGTAGGGCTCCACTGTTGCCGAAGAAGAGAAGAACAGTGCTTATCCATGTCCGACGCCAGCTGTGCCAAATGGAGACGCAGGCGGCAATTGTGTTTCTAGACCTGTCAGCGGCGGTGGACAGCATAATAGGCTTCCCAACGGTGCAGCAGATGGCTGTCTGCAGTAGTGGTGCGTGGTGGTGCAGGAAGTGTGAATGTGCAGACGTCTGCCGAAAAGGTATCAGCCAGGGCAGAGAGATCGGTGATAGGGGCAGAGAAGGACAGCATGTAAAGCGGAAGCAGTCCCAGTCAACAACCTGGGTCAGATGAGTAGAGGTGCGAGCGAGAAAGGGGAGGGGGAAAGTGGTACAGAGGATGTAGTGATCGATACCGAGGGAGACCCCTGTATTATTAGTGCAGATCGGATCCGAAACATTTTGGCAAGGAAATGTCGGGATTGGTATTTTGTTGGGCACTCGATCCGATCCTGATGCATGGGGTGAGCGAAGTCATTAAGAACTAAAAGACACTCGTTCTGGATGAAAGTCAAGGGTGAGTTGCCCTTGCGAGTGTTTTGAGTGTAACCCGAGCTGGTATGGTTGGCATTGAAGTCTCCTAAAGCAACAAAAGCATTGCGGCCAGTGCAGAAGAGCAGAAGAGGGGAGGGGTTGACAGGGCTTTTGAAGGGTTGTACACGTTGAGAACAAATAAGCTTGCCTCAGTGCGACGATAGAGAATGATTTTAAGGAGTATATAGGCACAGTCCGAAATGTAAAGCCGCACTGCACGGCATTACTGGGGTGCCGCACTGCCGCTGCAGCACTGCAGCGTGGTTACGGTGCGCTAGGGTGGCAGCGTTCGGATGGATCTCAGAAGGATGAAATGAGGTGGAGTCATGCAACTTAACGGAGGTTAGGGGCTCCTGGAGTGCTCGGATGGAGGGAAGAGTGTCGAGAGGAACGTTCTGGGGGTTGAGCTAAAGGAACCCCCTACAGTTCCAGTGCCAGAGATTAAGGTGCGAATGGGGGGGGGGGGGCCGGTCCAGGAGGGATGGTAAGGTTCTTGGAAGGGGTTGGTGTTGGTCCCGGGATGGGGGGGCGAGGAGCGAGAGATGGGCAAAGGCAACCTCAATCGCGCTCTGGTGGGCCTCTAGGGCTACGACACTATTGTCTATGGCGGTGGTCTAGGTGGGATTCAATGGCGGCAACGTGCGGGCTGATAGTGGAGACACGCTCCTCAAGTTGCGCGAAACGGGCCATGATGCGCTGCTCAAACGCTTCCAAGAAGGAGGCTGTTTGGCGAACGACGTCACGCTCAGACGCGACAGCATCAAACGAAGGCTATCGGCGTTTGTGTGGTGCAGTGGGATGGAGAGGAGGCACGCGATGACGCAGCCGACGGTGCCGCGTTCATCGGCTCTTCAGCTGGCACCGGCGGAGGCGATGGCTGTAGAGGTGAGGGAGCTGCGGAAGGAGGAAGAGGAGCGGGGAAGGTCAGACGTGCCAGCGCGTCCAACTTACGCGACAGCTCCTAAATATAGAGTTGCTGGGCAGCGACATAGTGGCCTCGAGGGCCATGATTTTGGGGTCCGGAGTGTGGGGCTGCGATTTCCAGCTTACCGGTGATATGGTCTTGGTGGAACTGGTGGCACGGGTGGAGGAAGCCTCCAACGGCTGGCGGACTGTGCACCACGGGAAGTAGACTAGTGGCGGGGGCGGGAAAGCCGGGGACTTTTGAGGATGAGTCCGGCGAGAGGCGCTGGGGAAGGGGGGGAGGATGCTGCTGCTCGTAGGTAACCGAGGGTAACGGCGGTCCTTTGCGGTTGAACCGAAGCCGGCACGGGCGTGAGCCTACGATGTGGGCCTGCTTGCGCAGGATGCAGCAGGGGACGCAGGTGGGGGCTCGGCTGCCTTGTGGGCCTGACCGGAGCAATTGCGAAGGTCCCACTTGAGCTTTGTGCATACGTACGTCCTGTGGCCAGGAGTCCAGCAGTTCGGGCTGGCCTCGACTTTCGGACTGAACGTGTAGCAGCTGTAGATCCCGCAGTTGAACACATGGTGCTGGGGAGGGTGGTGGTGCCGACAAAGGTGATGAGTATTGATTTGGAGCGCACCATCTGGCACACATCGGCAATAACGTACGTGGTTTAATATTCATATATTGCAGGTCTTGAATTATTTTGTCCTGGTTTTGAGAGTCAGTCGCATTGTATATTATCCACCGGGAGCGTTGTCCGGTGCGGCGATTCAGGCACGCAGGGGGTTAGAGATGACAGCCATGCAGAGTTCCGAAATCCGGAGGTAGAGGCCAACGCGCCACTCAAACGGGGTGCTAACGAGTTATACGGATTGTTCCGCACACGGTCGGCGGCAAGGGCGGTGGCATAAGCCCTGTATACATGGACACGACAGCACCGGGTCGAGTCAGTGTCGAGTAAGCGAGGTCACCATTACTCGACCCGGTTGGTGTCTCATGAACTCGCTTTCTAGCGAGTAAGTATCGCAGCGGCGCGCAGCGTCGAGATTCGAAGCTATTGTGTCGCCATTTACTATCGAGAGCTTCGATTATTTTTTATCATTGATCAGGGCTAAAAAGCATTCAACTTCGCTGACGCTCCTCGCCGCTCCGGAGGCTTTTTGATCCCAGAGTTCGCCATAACTCGGCTCCCTGACTCGACAGCATCTACATGCTTTTATAGATAAAGGGGTATGAAGCGAGTAAACGCGACCGGCTCCGCGCCTATTTTCTCTACCCGACCACGTATACATGAACTTCGACAACTGGTTTATTTACTCGACAGGCTTACTCGACCCGACTTTGTCGAGTCCATGTATACAGGGCTATAGTCGATGTTGGCAAGGGTGCCCAGGGTCTGGAGCAGCGAGCTCCGTTAGTGGTCGTGCGCAGGTCAAAGCCCCTAACAATGATTTTGAAGCCTTCTGCTGGGAGACGAGGGAGAGGAGCGCGATAACGTAGAGTGGCAGCAGGGGAAATGGTGGTTAACGGTGGAATCTCGGACTTGGATTAGGTCGAGACCGGCGGTTGTGAAACGCTGAGCTGGTGGGCCGCAACAGCGTGGTGTGTCTTCACGGCCCGGACCCAGTGCGAGTCTGCTTCAAGCTCTACAGGGGTGGTAGAAACGCCTTCAACTTGGTAGGTCACGTCGGCAGCTTCGTGGTTTGCGAATGACAGCGGCGGTTGCGGCGACGAACGCAGGTGTGGCGCGGAAACGCAGCTGTGCACTGCGCAGGGGCCCGGTGTCGAGCGCCGGGCGCTAGGCTTAGAGCGTCGGCGAAGTGGCAGAGTACAAAACGTGGTCCAAAAAGGTCGATGATGGACGGAATCGAGGTCCGAAGGTAACCAACGGATCCTCTCACCTTCACGGATGCCTCGGTGAAAATTCGTGTAGAGAGGTTGGGGAGACCCGGTAAAACAGGTCAAAAATCGTGGAGCCCATGCAGAGCACGACCGTTCAGCTCCGCGTGCCAGCGAACACTCCCGCGGGGACGCGGCGGTGCACGCCCGATGCGAAGGCTATCTCACCCGTTCACGGTGGAGCTAGGGGCGCTCACGGCTGTACGGCCAACCAGAGGATTAAAGCGCGCTCGACACATCACGAGGAAGGGTGGATAAGGCGCGGAGCACATCTCGATTGGTTGCACAGCTTTTATTTCCATCGGAATGGGCGTCCTCTTCCCCGCCCCCGGCACGCGTGCTGGGGAAGACGGGGAGTCGTGCGCCTACAGATTAGAGGCTAGCAGGTAGCCCTTGGCTTGTTGTGGCCTCTTCCGCCAGATTGACGGTGCGGTGCTGAATCGCAGGGTCCGCCCTTCGCAGCAGGGTATCCCAGACTTCTCTACTTGTAATATTTTATTATATCCCTGGAGATTGTGGGCACTCCCAAATTATGTGAATGAGGGTCCTTCTCGCTCCACAGGGTTTGCATAGATCATTGTCTCTAAGGTCTGGTAGCGCGTGAAACGCGCAGACTGGGTTCATGAGCATATTAGTTTGTAGCCGCCTCCACGCGACAGCTTCTCTATTATTTAGGCTAAATCTGGCGGGGGTACCAGTCTACGTCCCAATTTGAGCGGGTGTCCAAATTAACTGAATTTTCCTATTCAGCGTTCTTTGGGTGAGGATTTTGGCTGCCTCAGGCGATATCCTCCCCTTTCCGAAATTCTGGATGGCAGTTTTGCTGTCGCTAATTATGAACTTGGCTTCTGTTCCTACGCAAGCTAGCGCTATCGCAACTTCCTCCGCAGTCTCTATGTTGCGGCCTCTGATGGTTGCCGCGGATACCGGCGCCCCTCGGCCATCGACTACCGAGGATACCGCCGCATCAACATAGACTGCTTCTTTCGCTCCCTTGTTCTTGAACCGTCGCTCTAGAGCTTCGGCTCGTTTGGCCCTTCTTTCGACATTGAATTCTGGATGCATGTTTCTAGGGAAGGGGGAGACTACCAAGACGTTCCTGCTTTCCCTACTAATTGTGACTTTTTTTAAACTCCTCTGTCTGTCTGGGTCTAT
>JAJIZL010046786.1:52807-75675 GCA_023969395.1 Amblyomma maculatum | reverse complement strand
ATGCGCTTTCCAGGTTTAAAATAAAAAAAAACATTCCTTGAGGCATCAAGAAACTGTCTACCCCCTTTTTTCCTGTTGTTATCTATCTGAGAGTATATATACTTCGTCTCACGAAATATCTTCAGCACACCGAAAGGCAGAGGAGCCCAGGAAATTGTGCTTCTAAGTGCCTCTCCCCCATACGCACTATAATAGAGAATTTTGCTCCTACTGTCCCGCCAGTCAATTTGTGGGGCGAGACGCGCGTAAGAGCACAGTTGCCTATTGTAGTGCGCGTCATCCTGATTGGACCTGGGTGCCTCTGCTTTTTGAAGTGCTGCAAACATCTTGTGAGACAAAGTATAGTTTAGATACACTATGCCGATAAAAAAAAATGCAAAAAGCGACACAGAATACTTACCTAAGACAGCCTCTCATAGGCGAAGAGAACAATATAATGAATGCATTTGGGCCTACAAATTCGGGGCAGTAAGAATGCAAAACTGTGCGGCAATGCAAAAGCAATGCCGCACAGTTGTTGCCGTGCAGTCGACAGTGACTATCATTTGAAACACACCCTTAAATGGTAAGCATAAAATAAATTGTCTATGATACCACTGAATAACCTTATCAAAAAAGCTATATGAGAACATTAAGAGATGTCAATAAACTAATTCCCTAGCTGTTTCTCATACTTAAAAAAGTAGAAATATCCTTGCATCTCATGCAAATATTGTTACTCGAATACGAAGACGAGTTGTTTTCCCCCTTGCCTCGCGGCAATACAGATGACGACAAAGTGAGATTGTCTTGCTGTGGTGCTGCTCGCTGCTATGCCAATTGCGATCTAGTAAATATACTGTAAATAGACTGAGTCTTCACGTAAGAATATCATTTAAGTTATGATGAATATATGAGATTTCATGACATTTTTCGACCTTGGACTGAGAAACTTTTATAGAGGTTGTTGATATCACATGCTTTTTCCCTAAAGAACTTGTGGTCTGCATTGATTGGTCCGGAAGGGCTAGATCTCTATCTCCCCCTAATATATTAAATAGGAAGTCCTAGTTGGCATCGCATGCCGACGGGGTATAACGTATCTCTTGACAGACGTAACCAGACAGTCAGTCAGTGTGCTAACGTGTCATGTGTGAACTTAAAGCGATTAAAGGCGAACTCGTGATTTATTGCTCGCCACGCAGAAGTCGAGTTTTCAGGCGGATGGTGCCTCTAGGCAGTGACAATAATGCCTAAAACGCTCTTAAGCGCTAACAACATGCAGACAGCAAGTAATATAACTGCACTATCTTGAAGTCTGCAACGTATGCTTTGAGATAAGAGATGTATGAATATTACATACATTAGACTTCGTATACATTTCGCGTAATAGGGAATGGTAGTTGCTTATTGCATAGTTCTAGTATACGGTGCAATCATACATTGTGGTCTGATCACAGCCCGTTAGTTTACTTTTTTTGTTACTTGTAGTCTGAAATAAGGCAGATGATTTTGTGTCTTGCTTGTGGAAAGTAATAAATGGACGACATCTACGAGGAAGGTGGATTTGCAGTTACCCAAACACCCATGATAAATTCATAGCAGAGCACTGACTCGGAAACATGAAATTTCCAGTACAACTATAACTACATACCAAGAAATCAAATGGATTCGTGTAACTTGTATTTGAGCTGTATATGTTGCTTGAAATCTCAGCACTTGAATAGATTTCTGAAAACTGCATATGTCTATTGTAGAAGAGGTGAAGAAGTGTGAGTTAGCTTGGCAAATAATTTGATATTCCAATAGAAAAGTGTAAATAGGATGGCCATTAAAATGGAGGAAAGATTGTAAAAAGAAGAATAACATAACAATTCAGCGTTAACGGCACGCAGCTGCCTGTGAATCTATAGCCGGCGGCAACAATTGCTTCTGTTGTACTGTTAGCGCATCGAACGAGAAACTCCTAATTCCGCAGCTGTGCGGGCGAAAGGCCGCCAACAATGACCGAAATCTACGCTCAGCGTATACCTCCGCCATCGGGTAACCAATTTCAGCTGAAATCTTAGCACCGAGTTTTCCACAGCTCTGATTTTGCGCTGCCTAGTCAGAGTCGTTGTAGAGTTTGAATTTATTCCTATCAATGTAAAAGAACTCGCATAAACATTGACGCTTAGGATTCATATATCAGGAATAAAATGCCCGTAGTTTTCTGCGTGAGTTCGTTTGCCAACCACTGCATGTTGTAAAAAGACTCTAATCTTGCCCAAAATTGCGGCCCATTTACTCTGTTATTTAAGACTGCGATGGCGTATGTCAGGCTAAGAATTTCAGATTTCATGCCACGAGAAATCAACTTGCCTAAATTGATCAAGACAAAAGAAAAACTTGATTTCGTTCCTTATACCCATGCGCAAGTTTAATTGTGCAAATGAGGCTCAGTTTCATCCTTCCTCTGCTTTTGTTGTTTTGAAATTCTTATGGCAGCCATAATATTTACTTAACTAAAGTTCCTTACTATTTTCTAATACTTTTTATGTCTAATTTCAAACAATGCTGGATGATCCTCAATAAAAGGCATGGAGTTGGCCCTTGAACTGTGCGAAGCACACTTCTGAAAATGAATAATTAGCTTCTTTCATGGTAGGATGCATGAAATGTGTGCTTCCGAGTACATGAGACCATTTAAAGCTTCTTTCTGTGACCTGCGTTTTAGAGTGTGGATAAGCAAGGACAATGCTGCTGTGGCGGTCGCATGGCAGCATTTATAGAAAAGTACCGGTGCATTATATCTTTGCCAACAAGCTTTATTTTTTCTTCCAGAGGCGACTATCCAGCACGCAATAATACTTGATTGTCTATACTTCGAAGCATTCTCCTTCGTCATAGGTTCTAATAAAGAAATACTAAGCAGAGTAATGACGTTTTCACGTCTGGGTTGATTTGTTTCTCTTTTCTCCCGGAATCCAAATCTTTAGCTTAAAAATGTAAAGCTTGCATATTTGTTTGCAGCGAAACGGTAGAGAGCATGACCAAATCTAAATTTAAATTTTCTGTCAAATACAAGCTTTGTGGCCAACATTTTTGAAAGTTCGTACCTGAAATTCGCACCAAGCAGGAACATACCTTTGCTTTTCAGGTTCTATTTTTCATATAAAACACGAACATGCTGAGTACAATAAAAAGAAACTGAAGGTTTTTCCTTATGCAAACTCTATTGCTTTTGCCTTTGAAGTAAATGTAGTGTCCATAAGATGGTTTATGGTTAATGCAGCATAACGTCGTGCAGCGATTCAGGCTATGAAAAACGCCGTGTAGTGGATGGATTCCGAAACTTTGCCCACCTGGAGATTTCTTACGTGTATGGACATCAAACAGCACACGGGAGCCTAGCTTTTCGGCTCCATCCAAACGCGGCTGCCACGGCCGGATTTTCAACCCGCATCCTTGGGAACAGTAGTCTAGTGCCTTAACCACTGCACCACCACGGCGTTACGATGTCCTACAAGAAAATATACCCTCGCAGTGACAGCATGTGAAAATTTTCATCATTGGAGAAAGGTTGTGATGTTAAAGGATGGTGAGGGAGAATTGTGATATTCTCATAATATTTGAGAAAGATGCCGCTAAGGATTTTACACATTTCAGACCAATATACTTACTATAGGTTACATGCAAGGTATTTATTAAGGTATTAGAATCACGGCAACCTTCGACTTCAATCACAGACAGAATCAAACAGGGGTGGCAAAGGGCACACTGCGATCGAGCAATCCATGCCGCCAACCCGGTGATAAACAAACGCTCGGGATATACAAGCATCTGTGCATACCGTAAATTGATTTCTAAAAATCATTTCACTGATTCAGAACCTCGGTAGAAATATAAAACATCCGAAATCAAGGTGTAGTTGTAGTTGACCCCATGTGAAACTACCTGGAGATATCTATTGGGGCTGGACAACAACAATATTCATCATCATCGTCATCGTTATCCGGAATCCACCCAGCTCAGAGGGAAGGTTTCTCCTATTTTCTCCACATAACCCTGTTCTGTACAAGAGTCATTCACGTGACCGGTCGACATCTTCACCCCATCCACCCACCTGACAACCTGCAGCCCTTGCTAAGCTTTCCTGTTCTTGGTATTTATTTTTTTTTTTTACCATTTTCTACCATTGGTTACTCTCTCTTTTTGACATGGAAATGGGAGTGGCCAGGGCGGTAGTGCGACAGCACACATATAACTGCATACAGAAAGGGATACAGTTCGCATGAGGAAAGGTGTTAACTGTTCACAGCTTGCTTAAATAAAGTATTCAGCTCTGGAATAGGATCCGTTAGGAATAAGTGTTGTTAAACACCTAGGTGACCTGTGATTCGCTTGTGCCAATGGCTTAAATAATTCGGGAAGCGAATTGCAAATAATAATTGATGACTTTGACAAAAAAAAAGCAGAAAGGTAGGCCTAGTAATTAAAATGCAGAAGTCTAAGGTGATGTTCATTAGCATCGGGAATGTACAGTAGGAGCAGGTAGCAAAGCACTGGAAATGGCAGAAAATGTCTACATAAAACAGACAGTAAACGCAGATCTAGACCTTGAATTAGAAATAACTCGGTGAACACGTTTAGGATGCAGCACTTTGAAAAATGTTGCCAGAATAAGAGTAGCACCTGAAGGGAATCGCTCAAAAGGGGAAGTGTACAAAAGTTGCATCCATTCTATACTCACCTATGGGGTTAATACTTAGAGACTAACAAAAAGAGTTCTACGAAATTTTGAGGACAATGCAGAAAGGTAGAAATGGAAAATGGTAGCCTAAACATTAAGAGATAGGAGGCAGGGAGAGTGAGCAGAGAAACGGCTCGAGTTAATGACATTTTAGTGGAAATAAAAAAGAATTCAGCATGGGCAGAAAATGTAGTTGTAGGAGACGGTAACCAAAGGACGCTAGGGGAACAAATTGGATTCCGAGGAAAGGAAAGTGTAGGAGGGAGCTCGGGAAAGGCGTGCGAATGATGTTAGGAAATTCTCAGGGGTCAAGTGGATGCAGCTACCACACGCCTGGCTTACTTCAAGTAATATGGAATAGGCCTTCGTGCTGCAGAGTATAGCCCTGGTGATAGTGATGATGATGACGTCTCTAGAGATTTATTGTTGCTCTGGGCACCTTTGTGTAAGGGCGGATTTTACGTGAAGTTTCTGTGCAAGCACTGCGACCCATTCATGGTTTTGAATCACTTGAGCGACGTTAATTAGAAGATTGCCAAAGGTCATACACAAAACTGCTCTCCCGCACTGTAGGCTAAGTGGATAGTTTTAGGCGCGGCGCCAGTCGTCAATCGCACTTTCTCCATAATGAGCTTCGTCTTCCCCTGAGTCATTATCGCGTGCTACGCAACGACTGGATTTAAAGAAGAGTAAGTGACTAAGTGTACAAAGAAAAACCTGGCGGAGCATGAAATACGTCTGCATTTTCTGCCACGTTCATCTACCATCATCTGTAAATAAACACATACCATCCCTAATAATATTGTAACGTAACGTTACACAGAAGGCGCTCTGGCACTCTGGCACCGAAGAACACCAACAGTCTGTCAGGGCAGCACAAAAGCGGAGCACCGTTTCGCTTCGTCGTCTTCTCCGAATCGCCCGTTCAAATCTTCGTCGTCTATGAATGGCATGTGTCATTGCCCCCCTTCTTGGCAGCATCGCCGCGATACTGCAAATGCTGCTTGATGCGATGAGCTGACAGATATTATGCTAGGTTGGTGTGGGATACCACAACACAAAACGGGGCACCATCAGTCTCAAGAATAGTCAGCGGGGCGATGGTGGTAGGGTTTCGTCCGAACGACGTGTACAACATCAGTGAACTTGCGTCGTCTGCGGCTTGAGGGATCTTGGGTCGCGGATTCAACTTCGTAAGTAACGTCGCTGAGGCAGCGGAGGACACGATATGGGCCGAAGTACCGGCGCAGCAATTTTTCAGAGAGCCCACGATGACGAACGGGCGTCTAAATCCAGACATAGTCTCCAGGCTCGTAGGCAGCGAAGCGCCGTCCCTTGTTGTAACGGTCAGCGTCTAGTTGCTGTTGTAGGTATATGCGCTGTCTTGCCAGCTGCCGCGCTTCTTCCGCACGCTGGGTAAAACTAGCGATGTGCAGGACAAGCTCATCTTCGTCGTCGGTGTATACGGGCAGAATTGTATCCAGTGGAGTGGTCACTCGACGGCCGAAGACAAGCTCGAAGGGTGTGAGCCGCGTCGTCTCCTGAAGTGCCGTATTATATGCGAACGTGGCATATGGGAGGATTTGATCCCAGGTCTTATGCTCTATATCCACGTACATAGACAGCATGTCGGTCAGAGTTCTGTTTAGCCGTTCCACCAAGCCATTAGTTTGCGGGTGGTATGCCGTGGCCCGTCTATGGCTAGTGTGTGTAAGGTTCAGTACAGCCTTATTCAGGCGGGCCGTAAAAGCTGCCCTGCGGTCGGTAATGATAACAGCCGGAGCGCCATGACGCAATACGATGTCGTGGACAAAAAACTCTGCGACTTCGGTGGCAGTTCCATTTGTGAGCGACGCGGTCTCAGCATATCGAATCAAGTAGTCTGTCGCGACAACAATCCAACGCTTTCCATTACTGGACTTCGCGAAAGGACCAAGAAGATCCATCCCCACTTGTTGGAAAGGAGTTTTCGGTGGAGCGATCGGCTGAAGGAATCCAGCTGGTTTCACGGGTGCAGTCTTTCGGCGTTGACAATCACGGCAGGTTTTAAAGTAAGATCGCACTGAAGGTAATAATTTCGGCCAATGGTATTTCTCCCGAATTCTGGCAAGCGTACGACTAACTCCCAAGTGGCCGGAGGACGGCTCGTCGTGCCAAGCGCTTATGATGTCAGGCCGTAGGTGCGTAGGCACTACGAGTAGAAATGTCTCTTTTGATCTTTTAAATTGCGCTTGTAGAGAACTCCACTTCGTAAAGCGTATGACTGTAAGCCACGACGAAAAACAAGCGGTACTCTACCACCGCGTCCTTCCAGATAATCGATGAGCGGTGCCAGCTCCGGGTCCTTGCGTTGAAGGTCAGCCATATGGGATTGGGTAATGGCCCCAATAAAGGGAAAATCGTCGGCGTTTTCCACGGCAGTGGAGTCCAATGGATAGCGTGACAAGCAATCCGCATCTTGGTGTTTATGTCCCGACTTATAGACAACAGTGACGTCATACTCTTGAAGACGGAGGCTTCAACGAGCTAAGCGTGTAGACGGGTCTTTAAGGCTTGGCAGCCAGCACACAAGGAATGATGGTCGCTGACAATGCGGAAAGGTCGTCCATACAAATATGGTCGAAACTTGCTGATGGCCCAGATTACCGCAAGGCACTCCTTCTCCGTTGTCGAATAGTTCGCCTCCGATCGTGAGAGTGTTCGGCTCCCTTAGGCGATAACCCGTTCTACTCCGCCTTGCCACTGAATGAGTACCGCGCCGAGGCCAACGTTGCTGGCATCAGTATGTACGTCGGTTGGGGCGTCTTCATCGAAATGGGCGAGTATTGGGGGTATGTGTAGGCGGCTTCTAAGCTCCTGGAAGGCTTGTTCATGATCGTCTCCCCACAGGAAGGGTATGTCTTCTCTGGTTAGTGCTGTCAGTGGTTCAGCTATCTTAGAAAAATCTTGGACGAAGCGTTGGTAGTATGAACAAAGACCTAGAAATCGTCGAAGTGCTTTTTTGTCGGTGGGACGTGGAAAATTTTACACTGCGGTAGCCTTCTCGGGATCAAGGAGAACACCTTGTGCACTGACAACATGGCCGAGAAAGCGTAGTTCCTTGAAAGCAAAGTGGCATTTCTCAGGCTTGATCGTTAGTTGCGCGCCTTTGAGTGCTTTAAGCACGATGCGCAATCGGTCCACGTGTTGCTCGAAAGTAGGCGAGAAAATGACGACATCATCTAAGTACACCAAGCACGACTGCCACTTCAGACCAGATAAAACCGTGTCCATCATACGTTGCAACGTGGCCGGTGCAGAGCGAAGACCAAACGGAAGCACCTTAAACTCGTATAGGCCGTCGGGTGTCACAAATGCAGTCTTCTCTCGGTCTCTCTGGTCCACCTCGATTTGCCAGTACCCGCTTTTGAGGTCTAATGAGAAGAAGTATCTGGCGTCGCGTAGTCGGTCGAGGGCATCATCAATCCTGGGCAGCGGATAGACGTCCTTTTTAGTCACGTTATTTACTTTCGGTAATCGACACAGAATCTCAAGGTGCCAGCTTTCTTTTTGACAAGGACCGCTGGCGACGCCCATGGGCTCGTCGAAGGCTGGATCACGTCGTCCGCAAGTATTTCATCCACTTGCGTTTTAATGGCGTCACGTTCCTTAGGAGAAACCCGGTACGGGCGCTGGCATACCGGTAACGTGGTCTCATCGGTGATGATGCGGTGCTTGGCGACAGGAGTACGACCGACCTTAGAGCCTGTGGCGAAGCAGTCTGCAAAATCGCTCAGAAGAGCCGAGAGAAGATTCCTCTGATCGGGCCTCAAGACGGGGTTAATTTTAACGGTTTGCAGAGCATGACAAGGTGCGGCTTCTTTAGGGTTCGTTCCGGCGGTGCATAAATGAGGCAAGGCAGTAACATCGTGAAGGACGGCAACAGCCGTGTCCTTGGCGAGATGCCGCATCTCCTTAGCAAAATTTGTCAAGAGGACAGTAGCACAACTGTTCTGGAGTTGTACGAGTGCTCGAGCAACGGCTAATTCCTTCTCGAGTAGTAGCGGAAGGTACCCATCCGCAATGCCCTCGTAATCGTGGAATAAGTCATGCTTTACAAGAACCAACACACTAGAACGTGCCGGAACCCTCACGTCATCGTCGACTATATGCAAAACGTTCAGACCCGGATCTTCGTTTTCAATGCGCGCCACGGCTCGTTTCGTCGAAAAGGAAACACGCGCTTCTTTCAGGTCAATGACAGCGCCGTTGGTCTGCAGGAAGTCTAGACCAAGGATCAAGTCTTTCGAACATTCAGGAAGCACGATAAATTCTCCGACATACACAAAAACCACGGATGCCGACCCGCGCTGTACACTTTCCTGCAGATTCAATCAAGTGACTTCCCGCCGTGCGAATTTTCGGGCCGGACCAATGTGCCAAAACTTTCTTCAATTCTCGGGCGAGACCACGGCTCATTACTGAATAATCGGCACCAGTGCCGAGTAACGCGGTGACATCGACTCCATCAATCGTTACACATAAATCGGAGGCAGTATGCCGGATGCTGTCGCTACCTGACACAAGCGAAATCTCGTCGGGTCGGCCTGACGATGACGGAGGATCTTCACATTTCCCGACATCAGCGACCCTGCCTCCGAAGGCCGCTGGTATTAGTTTTCCCGGTTAGGGCTGGGAGAGGAGCGGCGTCGGGAAGAGTGGGGACTTGTCGAACGGTAGCTCGTCGGGGACGTAGACCGAAGCTCTTGGTAACCGGACGTGACGGGATGCTGTCGCGCAGCAAGGTCGCTTGCAACCTCAGTAGGCCGTTCGTCATTCCGAGGGTAGAGTTCCTCCGAGGCGAAACCCCGCATGTTGACGCGGCGGTACGGGCACGCCCGGTAAAGGTGACTGGCTTCCCCGCAATGATAGCACAGGGGCCGACGGTCCCAGGGCCGCCATACTTGACTTTTACGTGGTCGCTGGTAAATTGGCGGAGGGGAGTAGTGAGTCTCCATGCGGCTCCATGCGAGTCCCTCCATGCGAGGACCCTGCGGCTCCATTGCTGGAGCTGCGGTGTTGATACTATGGTCCGGCGGGGGAGCCCTACGTAAGACGGATGCGTAGGTGGGCCTCGCGTCGAACGTCTGGTGAGGAACGCGCTGCTGGGGAACGTCAGCAACTTGCTGAGCTGCCATACGCACCTCGTCCCGGACGACTTCAGCCAGTGAAGGAAAAGCTGTTGTGTTGCAAGGCATCCGGAGCGCTTGCAGTTCCTCCCGCACGACAGAACGGATGAGATTTCGTAGTGCGTCCATGTCGCTGCCGACATGCACAGGGGGTGCGTCGGACCCAATAATGTTCACGTCACGGTTGTACTGACGGGCTCGGTGTTGCAGCGTTGTCTCCATGGTCGCTGCCTCGCTGAGAAACTCTGCCACAGTGCGCGGTGGACTGCGCACCAGTCCCGCGAAAAGTTCTTGTTTAACGCCCCGCATCAGGTGACGCAGTTTCTTAT
This sequence comes from Amblyomma maculatum, assembly GCA_023969395.1. Lineage (NCBI taxonomy): Eukaryota > Metazoa > Arthropoda > Arachnida > Ixodida > Ixodidae > Amblyomma > Amblyomma maculatum. Next base: position 65,467 of record JAJIZL010046786.1, on the reverse strand, counting down.
CTTCAGGCATTTGTGGGTCTGCACGCTTGAAAAGGCGTGTCATGTCCTCTAAGAACATACGCACGCTCTCGTTCTGGCGCTGAATGCGCGAGTGTAGCGCAGCTTCTGCTCGCTCCCGGCGGTCGGCGCTAGGAAAGGTGGCTTTCAAATCCCGACAGAAGGCTGCCCTGGATGGAAAGGAAGCCTCATGGTTTTCAAACCATGTCCGTGCAGACTCTTCAAGAGCGAAGTACACGTTGTGGAGCTTGCGCTCATCAGTCCACCCGTGGTAACGAGCAACTCACTCGTAGTTCTCAAGCCAGTCCTCGGCGTCCTCGAACACGTCGCCATGAAAAGAGGGGGGTGTTCGCGGCTGATGACACAGGATGTGGGTGGGAATACCTGCTCTCAGATGTCATTGCAGCAGGTTCTACGGCCGTCTGAGGGTGCGTCGTCCTGGTAGCGGCCGGAAGGGGTACGAGTTCAGGGGGCTCTCCACGTAGGCGGCGGCCGAGGCGTTGATGTACGGGGGTAAGCTACGTATTGACAGGTTGATTACGCAGGACTCGATCGATACCTGGCAGTTCCTCCACCAGATTTGTAACGTAACGTTACACAGAAGGCGCTCTGGCACTCTGGCACCGAAGAACACCAACAGTCTGTCAGGGCAGCACAAAAGCGGAGCACCGTTGCGCTTCGTCGTCTTCTCCGAATTGCCCGTTCAAATCTTCGTCGTCTATGAATGGTATGTGTCAATATGATGGCCAATAGTAGTTTGGGCTGTGGGTTTAATATCCCAAAGTGACTCAGGCTAGATACAGGCGGTAGAACTCCGCAAATTTTTAACGCTTGAGGGTACTTAAGGTACACTGACATCGCACAGCAATTGGGCGTCTTGCTTTTCGGTTCAGCCGAAAAGCAGTCGCCGAGGTCGGGATTCGATCCCGCATTCTTGGGAACAGCAGTCGCGCGCCCTAACAACTGCACCACCCCGGCGGCCACATATAAGACACATATTCTATAGGTGGACTTACGTCTCCCCAGGAGCACTATGCTAGCACATTTGAGTACTGTTACGCCACCTGACGGTTGGCCCGAGATATTCTAGTGGTCCTCGGCCACCCTCTGCTCGGTAGCCTATTTGTATTGCGTATTTACCTAAGGTAAATGAAGAATTGGCGCTGATGGAAATAAGTGAAGACAAGTATGTTCACTGGACAGCGTGTGCGTGTGTTGGAGTAATGCATGAGGCGTGATCGCCTTCGGTTGATAGCAGAGTGCTTTTGTGCTTGGGCCGACGAACCTAATCTGTTTGTTCTAGCGTGGATTTGAAATCAAGTCGCGGAAACTTTTTTTGCTAGCTTGACTGTCCGTGCGGAAACGCTATGTACAGTTCCTGTCCACAATTCGTGTATATAATTCCTCTTCTCGCCACTCTTCAGCCAAGGACTTCTATTGAATTCATAATGCTACGAAGATGAGGACAAACAAATGTGGCGTTTGTTTTTCGCTCTGTGCTGTGCTGAGCAGTAGTCTTCCGCTTTATGCCTTGTCGTTTGCGCCGCACCTAGTCCTTAACCACGTAAAATCTTTGATGGAGTCGCTGTGTGCGAATTTTGCAACCACGGAGCTTTTCAGTGGTCGCCAGGCCAGTACAGACTATATGACACAACCTGGCGAGCTACGTATTGACAATACTGCTCTTTTATTGCCATTAGTGCCCCACTCAGATCCTGGAACCTTCTTCGTCCCTGATGGCACCAACATTGTGGTCTGGGTGAGCTTGTACGAGATAGTAAGCACTAAAAACCGCTGGGATTCTACACCTACGGTAACGAACATAATCACTTATCTCAATGGCAAGGCAAGTGTACAGTATCAAACCCATGAAGAACAGCTTATTAGTTAGAGAGGGCACGATGACTCTTTGGAAGGCTTGGTAATCGGCAGCGAGCCGCACAAAAAAAAACTGCTTGGCTTGTCGCGCCCAAACTTCAACGGAGAGCTACGTGGCCTACATTTAAGACAAACTGGCACATTGGCAACATGTCGATGGAGCCATGGTTGAGTCCGTCAAGGTGGACCACAACATCAAAGGTATTGCCGACGACGTTTTTCATTTTCTCGTCTGAAAGTGTTAATCCTCTATCGACGGCATCATTGAAAATTGCCGCTGTTTCAAGCAAGCGTTCGTGCTGGCTTTTTCACCATGCTTCAGGTATCATGTACGGTGCTTAATAAACGAAATTCTAATACTGTCACGTTATGGTGGCAATGCCATCGGCAACAAATCAGGAGTCATGATCTTCACACCAATCAACTCCTTATGGGGCTGACTTGCACCTGTAACAGAACTGTCAAACTCGGCTCTGGCGATAGCAACTATTGCTTTCAGCGGTCGTCGATCTACGACTCCATCACACCGAGAAACGCTCATTTTATAGGTAGCGATAAAACATCTAGATAAAGAAGCAAACGGTGACTACCAAAACCTACAGCATTGCTAAAATATACGCGAGTGGCCGGAATATTCGAGACACATCTCGGCGCATCTTCAGCGAGAAAGAAATAGATAAAACTGAGTCTCTATACAACGAGCATGATCAAACTAAGAACACAGAATTGATACGCGTGACAGAATCAGAGGGATAAGGGCATGCCGGCGGCTGTCTGAGAAAGAACAAATAAAGATTTGAATTTTTGGGGCAATACTAAACACCACATATATTATATAGATAAATTATGTGACTTATTTAAAACAGGAAAGAAATTGCGTGCGAGCTAAATGAATTCAATATGCTACTCTTCATTTGTCGATAAGGATGGCTATAGAATATGAAGCCAATTTTCTTTCTTCATGGAATATGGCTGCTTGCATTATTTTTTTACACTCATGGAGATCAGGCACATTTGCTGATTTTTTGTGTATTACCAACTTTTCATATCAATCGGTAATATTATCCGCCAGGTGAAACTAATTCTACATTCGCCCTACTGGGCTTCATTGGTCCTATCTCTATGTTTCCGTGAGGGCTTGAAAATGTTCGCGCAAGGGTTTCGCTATCGATACTGTCAGTTTGGTTAGTTTGTATTAGGCTCAAGTAATTGGCAATAACGAGTTCATTTCAGAATTACCCCAGTCCTCTGAGGTGTCGCCTGCGGTGTTCTCACAGCCATGTAACTTGAAGTGCAGTTGTGTTTCGCCTAAGTGCAAGAGGGTGTCTGCCAATGCCACCTTCCCTTATAGAGGAGGAATTGGAGCAGCCTACGCTTCTGCTATGTCAAGCTGGATTGTTTCCTCACGCTTTGACTGGAAGTTGTGTAATAGCTATCTTACATTTCTTGAGCCACCCGCGCCGGAATTGATATCCTTGTTAAGATAATGAGAAAATAAATTCGGGAAAAAACGTATTTGTTTTGAGACACAAAAAATGCAAGCCAGCAGCCGCAGTGGGCAAAGAAGGCTTAACTGATGTTTGGTATCTACGAATGTGAAGATGTGGGTACACGTCGAGAAAAGTGAATGAAAGGGGGGAGGAAAAAACAGCCAACTCTCTCAGCTCCGATCTGACCCCAAGGCCTTCATATCAGCACAAACTCATGCACTTTATGTATCTCATACTGAAGGCCCTCATATTGCCGTATTTATTTTCAGAGGTACTTATCGAATGATTGGAATCTTGTGCTGTGCTATTCATTGATACTGTAATACTGTAATTAAACAGCTTACACTCTAACTGTAATATGACATTTGCAGGTGACACCTGCGGTATAAAAGGATGTTCTGCATTTACCGCCAAACAGTATAGCGGTATAGGCACAATCTTTAAAAATCGATTAAGTCAACAAAAATACCTGAGAAAGTTGAACAATAAACAGCCGTCCACGCATACTAGTCGGCGGTGCACCGGAATCAAAATTCGCACTACGTGGCTTCGAATCCTACGTCGACATGGGGCAGCTCTTCTGCTTTGCAGTATATTGTCTGAACGATTTATTCATTCATTCTTTTTATTGTTATTTGTTGCTGTACGCAGACACCGCAGAGATCGTTTGGACCTCTAGATAATGGTTAGTGGCGGATCCAATAAAAACAAGTTTGCAGGTGTGCAGGCAACAGTCTGAAAAAACAAGAACATCACATTAAAGTCAATTTAAAGAAAGTAATGTATCACTCTCAACGCTTGTATGAGCACTAACAAAAGAAGCATACATATATAACAGGTTATATAAACTAAGAGCTTACAAATGAAATAAAAACGCATATAACTTTCATGGCGATTAAAAAATAAGAAATAGCTAGCACAAACTAGGCAGTTTCTTCAAAGAAGCATATAGGTGGAATACACGAGAACAGAATATGGACACAATACATGAGAATAAAGCTGCCCTGCAGTAAGTTGAATTGTAGAAATGTATATACAAAGAAGACGTCCGTATGTGGCTACATGTATATAACTCAGGCTATTGTCTCATGAGCTGCAATAATAGGTAGTAGTACAAATTTAAGGTATGTAGTTAGTTTTAAGGTAGTAATTTTTTACTGCTAAGGAAAAAAAGGTTGGAAGAGATTAGGTGATGTGGTAGGCTGTTCCATATTTTGACACCTGCAAACTCTACTAGACGCTCCCTGTATACGTTTCTTTTCAGTGGCAAGGTAAATTTACGTAATGTACCGCTCCGTGTTGAAGTGGTGGGATGCTTAATATTAATATATCAAACGAGTAATTGTAACATACCATTTTATGGGCCCATTAAGCACATCTTTCTTAATTTACAGAAAAAATGAAAGGCTAAACACGCAGTTTAGCATAAAGCATCTTCCTACGAATGGAGTAACCAGAAAATGAAACTATTCTAAGTGCTCGCTTTTTAACGTTTATAGTAGGTTCTAGGTAAGTTTTATAGGTTCAGCCCCGCGACTCAATGCAATACAAAAGATGGGTAGGCACTAATGTAAAGTACAGCATACGCCATATGTTGGTTTAATAACCTTATAACATTGCTTCAGATTGATCAAGAAAAAAAATTATTCCATATATCTTTGTGCAAGTGGCTATTCGCTCCCCTCATTAGCAACAGTTTTGCCATGGGGCAATATCAGTTTAGAGGAACGAGCACAGGAAATTGTTTAGTGCAGCCATTCTTTTGCTTGGAACAACCTTCAAAACTCTGGTACGCAAACAAGGTATCCGCCCTATTCACCTCGGACACTTTCAAGTAATATTGACTGAAGCCGTGATCGAGTCGTGTATGAAAGAAAACGGTAGAGTTGAAGCTGCACTTATTCCGTCAAAATATACAGTGGTCTGCAACTTTATCGGAACCGTATTGGAAAATGTTCCGCCTCGATGGGTGAGAAAATTTTCCAAGACATTTCCGATAAAGCTGCAGAACACATACTAAAAGAAATTGTACCTCATTTTCAAACGCAGGAAACTGAAAATAACAGAGGGTAAGAGCCCCGCAGGGGTGGTGCAATGATAAGGTAACCGACTACTGTTCCGGAGTTCTGGGGTTAGAACACGACGACGCCGGCTGCGTTTAGATGGAGGCGAAACGAAGAGGCGTCCGTGTACTGTGCGATGCCAGCGCACATTGAATATCCCCAAATGGTAGAAATTACTCCGTAGCCCTCCACTACGGCTCCTCTTTCTCTCTTTACACTTAACTCCCACCTTCCTCCCTTCCCTTACGGCGCGGTTCAGGTGTCTACAGAGAAAGTGGGGCAGATACTGCGCCTTTCCCTTCCTGTGAACCAATTAATAGTATTAATATTACAGAGGGCAAGAATTTGACGTGACACCTGAAGGAGTAACTTTTTGCTTCTCTAAGAAATAGCTGGGTAAATGAGTTTCCAATTTAATTTAGGCAAAGATAAAAGATGCACTTTACGTTCAATTCCGGCACCAAATGGAGGTGTCTGCAATATGCACCCGGCGGGAACATCTCCGGGCATCGAGGACTTGCGGCAGATTAATGATGAAGCTGGTCGCGAAGATTTGTTCCCTGTCCTAACATCTATATGCAGCCTTAATTGGCATCGCGCATGCCGTTTGGGAAGTTTAAATTGTATTAGATTGTATTGGACGTACATGCGGAGCTACCCAAGCGAAAAAAGGTAATGCGATCCGTACGCCTATGCATTACGCCGTCTTGCGCTCCGCGGGTACCCTTCAATATCTGCTTGAAGCGGAAATGTTGTTGCTCTCAATCCCCATGTTATAATTCCTCCATAACTTCGGAGAGCCATCCGCTATGCGCCCACTGTTGTGTTCTACACTGACTCCACATGCCCACAGAGGGGATCGACCGAAAATTGGAGGGCTGAGACATTATGATCAGGGCTAATATAGTTACACCAGTGTCCATGAAGACGAAGTGACCGACAGTTTTTTGTCATTGATGTACGACCATCATGTTGCTGCTACTGATTACAGAATAAACTTGACAACTAGCACTGGAGAAAACGTCGTCCTTGATGACTTCTCCCCCACACCCTGTTGGCGTTCAGCGCAAGCTTTTAGCCGCCAGGCAGCAGTAGCACTGCTAGAATTCGATGAAGGTCATATATATAGATACCACCGAGAATACTGAAGACTTCAATTTGCGGTCATGGCAAAAAAAAACGAAGCTACTCGGTGCGACCAATGAATAACAACGCGGCGGCCACCGCGAAACACGACGAGAGAGTCAACAAAAATACACAGAGATTTCAAACTTTTCCGCAGTCTTGTGATGTAGATCTTGTGCGCTCCAATCGCAACCTCAGTATAAGACGAAGACGGATTGGTCAATTGGGCCGAGATCTAATCCTTGAACATGAGCTTGAACAAGGTATTTATGGCCATACATTTCCTTTATTGATAGATATGCGTTCGTGGCTACACAGTCATCGAGAGATGGCTCACCGCCCAGCTCAATGAACGACGACCTGGCATGACCAACTAATCTACAGCAGTAGTGACCAATATTTTCTATCGGTGCTGTGAATCGAAATGATCAGACATAACAACTAACATGACCAGCTCGAACTACAGGTTATTACAACGGTGTTTTCATTATGTGCAAGGGGAAGGTATCTTGTGGAGAAGCTGAAGTGAGAGATTTGAGACACATCTAGACGTTACCACAGCATATCTGTTTATCAGGCGAAGCCCAGCGGGCTCATTACCGTCTGAACGGAGCTATCGCAGATACGTTTTTCATGTACCTCACAACGCATAAGACACCATCCTGCCATAAAGGTTATTTTCCTCTAACAGTGGCGTCCTGGAGACAGTGAGGATAACATCCTTCCAAACTCTGTGTAGATTAAAGTCTATGATTATGTCAAGCGTTATACTATCAGGCAACGAGAAAGAGACCTAGAAGTAACCCGCGAAATTCAATAGGCAGTGGGAGTCCAACGACTTCGCAAGGTGCGCACCTAAGTGTAGCACTGCTTGACCGGGTTTATAACTCAGTACTACGTCATGCAGAATACAAGTCAGGAGACCGAGTCTGGTTTTGGAAGCCCAGCTGCTTTTATACAGCAAACAAAAAACACCAGCGCCTATATTTTAAACCGTGCAAGATCATTTTTAATCTAGGTTATGTACACCAATATGCCGTCTTCGACGGAATGAAGGCATTCCAGTGGTGACATGCGCGACCCAAATTCTTGATGTTGTGTGCTCAAAGCTGAATTGCTTGGGCTGGTAGATTCCTTTCCCTTTTATTTGCCACACTCTTCTCTTTTCCTTTCTATTCTCAGCCGCAGTTGCTTTTCTGTTTCGGCATCGGGTAGACTTTCACTAAGGCATGAGTAATGTTCTGAGGCCTTATTTGCGTGTTTGCCAAGGCTGTGCTGCATCTGGCTCGAACATAACTCTCCTTTAAGCAAGATGCCCCGAAATTACTTTTTTTTTTATGACTGCTGGCACGCACGAACCAATTCCTATTCTTTCGGGCTCTAGTTGACTATAACATAAACACTAGCGAGAGCTGCGGCCATTCGGGCAAGTAAAAATTAATGTATCGGTTGTGGCATCATTGATTCAAAAGTTGTCACGAAAATAGGCCTATTATTGCACTCGTTTTGGGTGGAACATACTCTCTGCAAATTTGAAAAATGGATGGTTTTGAAAATAGAATCTTGAACTACATTAATTTTATAGCTTTTTTCTCATTAGCGAAGAATATTTTAAAGCAATTACTTACAGCACTAGAGACTTCTTGGAAAATGGCATGGCTTTGAAAGATCAGTGTAGTAACCAAAAGGCAATATATTTGCTTATGTAGTGGGATAAAAGTAACTAACGGCGAAATAAAAAATCAGCAGCTCTAGACGGTTGCATTAAAGGTTATCAAGTAACCTAAAAGCGTAAGCTACCCTATTTAACCTGTGGAAAGCCGGCCAGCTTCTTCTGAATTTAACTTACATGCGAATTGTAAACTGTGTAACTTGTTGCGACTGTCCACACTGACAAGCAGGCCAAAGGCCATCAAAAACTTCCACAGTACTTCCATCAACCTGAATGTACCTTCAGTCGCTCATCCGAGTCCCTGTCACTGATACATGAGCAAGTTATCTTGCGTCCCGCAACTACAAAGGACAGCGGAAGCTATTGTGACGAAGCGCCACATTTCTTGTTAGTATGTAGCAACAACTCGCGCCTCAAGCTATTATTTTGACATAGCGCTGCCCACACCGGAGCAACGATTTCTATGGAAGACGGTTCCCATACCTGACTATAGAATGAGGATAACAGCTTTGGGAGCGACGGTTCCTTCATGTAGTAAAGAAAAAGAACATACGAAAGTGAAGACGCACGACTTTAATCCAACCACCACGATCTCCTGGGTCAGAAGTCGACGGTAGACCAAGGTGATCAGGCCTCCAATCAAAGCAACAGGAAGCACTTCTCAGGTTAACCAGCACACCACTCTGTCACCAATGACCGTATGGTCTTTCGAAGAAAGGAGTTCGCTGCAAATTAGATGTCCGACAGTAGCTAAATGCGAGAGCTAATTTATATCCGCAATCAAAATGCTAGAATACATTACTTTCCTTCTATGGGTCTACTTATTCTGTAAGCCGACGTGTTCTCTCACAGCGTATTTGGCACCTAACATCTCACATTTATACCTGAAAAAATATATGGATATCGTTCTCAGAACCTTTAGTGGCAGAGGATAACGCAGATGAGACAAGCAAAACTTGCGATGATGCCCAAATTAAAACGCCGCTACAGGTTACTAACAAGAATTTACTGGGACCTCTACCGAAATCGAAATTTAAACAAAAGGGATACAGAAGCCTTTAAGTGTGTGATGTCCATCGGTACAGCTCCCATCTTGTGCTTCTTTAGCGATCCCCGCTGGCGTTTATCCACTTACCTACTCATTTTTTTAATTAATCCTTTACCTTTGGCTGAGTGGTATATATATATCATAAGTACACAATAATAAACTATAAAATTGTGTTATTACGCACAAGACAGGCAGAAACCCAAGTCTACTAAGCCATTCCAACTATCCTTTATGGTCTAGAATTAGAATAGCTCACTCTAGATCTTTAGGGTCTTTGGTACGCTTTCCTTATAAGGCGCTACCTGCCGTCCTACACCGTATCATATTCTCTTATCGTACTTCTTGGCAACTCGCCCACCGGGGCTTGGCTATTCATCAGAGAACGTTCACCTGCCAGAACCATGCTCGCAATTTTTTGCACCTAAAGCAGGCAACGCCAAAATGTAAATAAAACGGGGTCTTTAAAGTTGTCAGCTTGAAAAAGCAAAAATATTACGGCCATCTGCTTCAATCGGTATTCAATAGTCTAAAGCCTCTTTGTCAAATGCAAACTGCCTCTTTAACACCCATGTAAACGCAGACAGCGGAAGTGTGGTAAGGGCAAGTTCTCTGAGGTAATCCGGCAATATTGTCTCAGCCCCGGCTGGCGGGCCACTGTCTGCCATACGGAGATCTCTGATCTCATGAAAAGCCATACATGGACTCGGCATTTTATCCTACTTTCCTGCCCCTGAATAGAAAATGTCACATTCAATTCTTCATTACTCTGTTTTTACGCGTCAAAACAGCAGTTCGAGCGAGAACTCAAATGATATTTCAGGATTTGTGAGATGCTCATCTGTCCTGGCTATTCCCGCTTACAATGGTGGAACAGAAAAACGATTACATGGCTTCCGGGTCGACTGCTGACAGCGAGGAAGTATTTTGAACTATAAGCTCTCATGTTGCACATGTTGTTGACGCCTGGACTCCTTCAGTTGAATCAAACCGTTTCCTACTTTCTAAGCTGGACCAAGCGTTATTTTATTAAAAGAAGTGTTTTATTAAAAGAAGCTTAATAAAAAAATTGAGTCAGAATATTACCGAAACTGTTTTCTGATATAAACTAATAAATAGTAAACTGCATGGTTGCAAAACATTGAGTTCACATCGAGGGAGGTTAAAAATATGAAATCAATATTTGGGAACCAGGTACTCAACTTGTAGATTTTGCTACACTTTATCAGCTATTACACTTTATTGCTCTTTTTACAACAACATCCCCCTACTGTAAGATGCCACATGAAAGAACAGTGGTTGGGGTTGACGCTAATGTTAAAAATACTTTCTGACTTCATGGATGGAAGGGCAGCATAGAGCCCAGAAGTGTCTTGCAGCCTGAGCAGGTAAATCACATCTCCACTAATTGAACAGTAAAGCCGATTTTGGGATCCAGCGACCTCTAGCTGTTGTGACAAACATTTCAGTTATTTGGGGCGTCACACTTCGCTTCCTGGCAGAACATAGTGCAAGAGCTTGCGGTAACCAGCACCGGGCAGATCTTTCACTCTAACTCTAGTATATTTACCTATGGGACCACAATATTCAACAGTAATTGCCAGGAGTGTCTGTTTACAAATGAGCAGACCCCTGACTTCCTTGATATTGCAATATATCCTTCACTGTGCTGGAGTGGTATGGCGGCGCTTTTACTGCGCATATAAGGAGAAGGTTGAGGTCACCAAGAACAACGTAAAAAAATCTATTTGTTATGTCTTGTTATGATTCGGTGGTTAGAAATTACTCTTTCAGAACACAAGAACAGGCCACTAGAAGGATGCTTTCTTTTAATGGTTATCGTGCGAATAAATCAAAACTAAAAATGCTCTTTGTGCTTGTTTATCGAAGTTTGCTTTTCCATATTTATTGTCACGTCAAAAAGTCACACGGGCTTTCTGCAATGTGCAATTGAAGAGTTGCGTAAATTGACATCCACCCCGGCTGTTTTGGTAAACGGAAATGCAAACAATAGAACCGCAAGCCTTATATGCTGTTATGTATTTTCCAGAATGCAAATCTATTTGAATGAAAACGAATTCTCTGGTAAAACCTTCTGCATCAACCTAAAATAGTTTTATGAATCCCTATGTTGAGAACACTTCTAGAAGAGAAACCACAAATTTAGACCGTTTTAAAACACTCCAGAGAACCAATTCTGTATTTTTCATCCATTAAGCCGTGTTTTTTTCTTCGTGTAGCTTCCACAAATTCATCCCATAGCTGTTTTCTGATTTTCTCGATGCACACTTTTGCTGTGTTTTGAAGAAGAACGTATCTGGTATTTACTGTTTTGTGGTCTCCTGATATAGACCAAGTGGTTGACACGTGGGCACGACAAATTGTGTTAGTAAACCTTTTCAATCTATGCAATGAAATTATAAACCTATTCGAAGGAGATGCTTGACGTGTACCTGAAGAGAGACTGAACCTGCACAGAAAAAAAAAGCATGCCGCTCTTACGACCGTGAGCACTCTTGCAACCCCCCCTGGCTTCTTGAGATCAGCTTAGCTAGTTCTACTTTCAACAAATCGGCTATTGCTGATTTTACATTACGATATTTATTATTATGGATATAGTTTTTGGAACCAGCTATACAACGCGCTCTCAATACGTGGTGGTGACTTTGTCTAAATATTGAACCATTCAAGGCAATAAATAATAAAGGGCCGCGGTGACAGAACATTCCACGAGATACTCGCAGTTAAAAGAGTTGTATATACTTATGCAGTTCTCAGAGATAATTATATATTTTACCAAAATAGTTTCCCTAAAACTAGGCTCCACCCTGGCGGTTTGTAATAGTAGGCTTTAGTAGGTTATATAAGCACATCAGAAAGATTGTGTCTAGAGGATTTTACACATACGAAAACGCAGTGAGGTATCGTTAAAGGGACACTGAAACACTGAACAGAAAAGTGAAATGGGCTTGGATCGACAGAATATCAGATCCTGATCACAAACGCACCACTCTTACTGAAAACAAAGTTGTATTAATGTAGAAAATATCAAGTTTAGAGATACAGGTACAGCCGCCACAACCGAAATGACCGAAGCTCGTAACTGCCAGTTACATTACGAGCAATGAATATCGGTGGCTGACAAATTTTAATTACACTGCATGCTTGAATCGAGTAGTAGGTTTTGGCTCGAGACCGAGATGTAGGCGCGAGGCGAAAAGTCTGCCCCTCTTCGATCTCTCTTTCTGTCTGTCACTTTGCGTCTCATCTGCCAATGCCTTTTCGATTTTCGACTGCAGAGTCACCGCCGCTTCCCGACCGTTGTACCGATTGACTGCGAAAGCTTCGTGCGCCTCATTTGTATGGTGTGTGTGTGTGTGTGTGTGTGTG